>BMAU01018151.1:2500-135000 GCA_019973935.1 Trichonephila clavipes | reverse complement strand
GTTAGTAGTGTCCAGTTTCTTTTTTTTGTTTTGGAGATTAGCAGCTGCGCTGAAACTTCTTAATGGGAAAAATAATTAAAAACTTCCTCACGATATTCCATAATTCGGGACAAGTAACAGGTTTGTCTTTTTAAAGCCAAAATTGCTAGCATCGGTTTCTAAACTTTAAAGTCTTCATTGGTGCATATCACGATCAGTTCATGTTGTCATGTGACATTTTTTTTTCAACATGAGCATATAAATTCAATGCTTACTGTGGTATTATCGTAGTCAGAGCATTCTCAAACCTGGTTTCAAAATCTGAATAAAAGGCAGTTAAATGTTGAACGTAGGTTAAAATGTACTGACAGACCGTCGGGGTTAATTTGAGAAAATTCCGAACCTTCAGTATTATACTTCTTTAGTTTAACTCTGGAAAGAGACGCTGAAATGGTTCCTGTTTTTAAAAAAATTATGCTGTCACCTTGTAAAAGCAAATTAACCTCATTAAATTTAGTAAATAAATCTGCTAAATAAGTAAAATTTGGTTTCCTCTTGATTAAATTTTCTTTTAATATTAAAGTCCCGATCTAATTTAATGAGAGCCAATATCACATAGATCTCCACTTACACCTCATTGACCCCCAAATTATTTTTTTTGCTGACGTGGTCCCCTTGCAGGTCGTCATAGACCCCTGGGGGTCTATATAGACCACTTTGGGAATCTCTGGCGTAGGGTCTTAGTTGGCCATGCAATTTAGCAAACTATAATTTCTTTTAACACGGTTGCAATAGCTGTATTAGTATATGTAACTATACTTTCTAATATTGGAACTTTTAACATTTAATTTGTTTCCGGAAGATACTTGTTGTCGTAATTAAATTTATTATAAATTAATTTAAAGAATCTATTATTGAATACATTAACTGTCTCTGCCTCTCTTTATCTAAATGTTTTAGATAAATTATTCTCAGATGAGTCAATATTTCAGTCAAAATTCCTAACAAAAACGAAATGAGAAAAACAAACTTGTGAACTTTAACGATACGGTAACCGTTAATGTAAAGATTAACTGGTTAAAATGCAAAAAACTCTTCATTACATACTTTAATGGAAAAATCAGTTAATCTTCACATTAATGGCTTTCAATATTAAACGGTAAACATATAAAATAAACATAAAGAATATCTCGCATATTAAAAATCAAATAAGAATAAACAAATGCCCATTTCAAATATTTGCATAAATGAACATATATTTAAGTGCTGAGGATATTTTTAAATAATTCTATTACAAATAGCATGCTTGAAAAAAAATTATTAATGCAAGTGTTTGGAATTTTTGCTATCTTAAAAATATCCAACCTGAACAACAAACCGTAAATATGGAATGATACAAAGAATTATGTTGAAACAAAAATAAAACTTCCGAGATATTGCAAGTCTTCATTTCTTCAATATTGTGATTTTCTTAAAGATTACCTCACTTTAATATCATTTAAGAATTATAATATTTCACTCATTAAAGGACGTATTTACTCTATAAATTTAATTATATGCAAGCATAATGTTCACAAGAATGTATTTAATTGTACTACACATCTTCCATAACTATATATTCTAACTACAAATATTGAAATGACATTGATACAATCGTTGTAGAATATTTTCCTGTAAAAATTTGAAGAATTTTTCTATCGTGACTCCGTAAAGGCACAAATATGTTGTTGGATAGAGTTTGAGACTTTTATTTTTGTGTCACATATTCGTGAATATTTGTCAAACTGACTCTTAAAATCTCTACAAGTTCTATGCAAGTTGTTTGAACTTCATTTGAAGAGAAAATTTATTTCGTGCAAACACAGGAGTTTCAAAAAAGCAATCCAATTCACGATGAATTATAAATTTATGTTGAAATTTTTATACACACAGGAAATATAAATACAATTTTGAATTTCCTCCTGTAAAATTAAATTATTTATTTTTTTAAAATTTCATACAAAAATGATACTTTTATCATTAATAGTTTAATTTAAAATATATATCGAATATTGAAATATTACGATAATATTAATTTACACACACACACACACACATATATATATATATATATATATATATATATATATATGTATATATATATATATATATATATATATGTATATATATATATATATATATATATATATTATGTATATATATATATATGTATATATATATATTATGTATATATATATATATATATATATTATGTATATATATAGTGAAGCCCAGTGGCTGAGTGGTTAGTGCATCGCGCTTCCACGTCACAGGTCCTAGTTTAAATCCTGGGCTGGGCAAGGTCGACTCAGCCCTTCATCCCTTCAGTGGGTCGGTAAATGTGTACCAAGCTTGCTTGGGAACTGAACACTGAGGGTTTTGCTTCAGACTGACTACCTGACCGGAGCATCTGCTCATGAACCTCAGGGCTAAAGGTCGCGTATACTGAGTTGGGCATAGTAGGCCTTGGCCCTCAGGGCTTTCGCGCCACTGAGTTATATATATATGCAGCAATTAAATAGTATTCATTTTGTAAATTGTGTGTGTATATATATATAGTCGTGGTAATTTAAAATCTTCTTGAGAGTTACTGATCACATCATAGTTTATTTCATTACAACAAATGAGAAATTCGGGCATCTCAATGCTCAATTGCCCAAGGAAAAAGAAAGGAAATGTCATTTTTTTTCTACATTTAAATAGAAGGGAAATTGTTTAGGGAAATAACATAAACACGTGTTCAAGTGACGGGAAATATAAATTATCGTCTTTGGTGAAAGTTTCAACCACTTAGTAAGATGCGTTTAAGTAATTAACGTATTATTTTATTGGGAATCGCCAATAAATCTGTTGAAATTTCAAGATCTAATACTTTTAATGAGGAATCACTAATAAATCTGTCAAAACACAAGTGTTAATTCTTTAATAATAAATGACATCACGTTTTTTAAAAAGGGTATTCGTTACTATTATTTATATATTGTGAATAAATAAATTCGAATTTTAAGTATATATTAGTTTAAATTATTGCATATATATATATATATATATATATATATATATATATATATATATATATATATATATTTATATATATATATATATATTTATATATATATGTATCATTTTGAAGGATATTAACAGCTGTTCATTATATAAGTAGCCCTATTTTCAGATATTTTGCACTTTTATATACATGTTTATGGTAGACTGTTTAAAATAAAATCACAACATTTAATTTGCAATCAAAAATTATTGTTAGCCAAACATATGTAAAGTATTTTGAATTCTTACACAAAATTTATGATGTAAATTTTCAGAATACTCAAACACAAAAATTCTTGAAAAACTAAATTAAATTTTCAATGAATCTGCATTTAGAATCATAAGTTTTAAATTAAATTTATTCAATAAAACATTTTATCTAAACTTTTTACATGAAAATAATTTGCATTATGCTATTTGATAAACTTTAGCTAGAAGCAAATAAAAACAATAATTATTAAACGAGCAAATTCCTATTAACAAGCAAGTTACTGTTGCAAAATGCTATAATTTACAAACCGTTCTTAGGAATAATATAAATTTATGTAGCGTTACCAGAACTGAACTTGATAAGGTTATCAATATTAATTTACTTAAGAAATATAAGTTTAAAGAATAAATAGTTGTCCCAAATGATAGTTAAAATTTTATTACGTCCTGAGAAATTTTAGATAAGTATTTAATTGGGTATCATGTTTCTTTTAAAAATGTGAATAGCTAAGGGAATGCTTATAACTTAACATTATATTAAACATTCTATGCATTTAATAGGCTTTTAAGATTGACTTAAAATTAAGTTTATTAAGAAAATATTGTGATTAAATCTAATGAAAATGAAGTTTATTTGTAGTAGCAATGCACACCAAAGTGTAATACACAACGAATATGTATAAATAATTTTGCACATAGACTGAAACGCGTTTTGCGTGCATACGGTATGTTTAAAAATATTAATTCACACACAAATGTGAATGTTTATCCCTAATTAAAAGTGTAGCCATTAAATAATAAATTCATTTGAAAAAAAAATTATTACGGAAGATTTTGATTAAAATAAATATATTTCGAAATGATCATTCCTTTTATGCATTTTAGTGAGTAATTACAAGTAATTTATTCAAATACATAAATCAACTTAAGTATAGAAAACTTTTAACTTTAGGAACAAACTTTAAAAAATTGCAAATTATATGGTACTAATTATTAAGAAATTACCTGTGAAATCTTAATTAATGATAATTCAACTACAACCAATAATATGTATGTGACTGATTTTCTTTAAAGTAAAAAGGAAAAATTTAATTAAACATAATGCTCTCTCTTTGTCTCTTTTTCTTCAAAAGACTTGAGGCATGAAGAAACAAAAAAAAATAAATTTAATTTAATTAATTATCCTTGATAAGAAATATTGATGCTGAAAAACTCTTGAACAAATTTAACCTTTAAAAATCGACAGAAAGACATTTTAATTACTGAGATTAACTTAAAAATTTATGCTTCCATTTTTACCTTTAAATAACTCTTCCAAAAATTGACATTTTTCAACGAACATGCATCTAATTAAATTAATGTCGTAGGAATTAAAAGGGTTAAATAAAGAACTTGACAGTTCACGAGCTTACAAATAGGTAGGAGGTAAGAGTTTAGATAAAGAGAAGGAACAGACAATTTGGAGAGAAGGTAAAAACCGAAATATATATATATATATATATCCATTCAATTCAACTCTAGTTCAAGGAAAAATTTATTACGCATTAAAGTTATCCATGAAGCAATTTAGTATTGAAGTATTTTATAGATATGATACATCATTTACAAAAGGCCCTGACATTCGTATATACCTTCAGACATTTTTAATTTAAAATTTAATCAGTTGTACAGAGCATAATTTAATTTCTAAGATTCCTTGGAGTTCAATTTCTTGTTTCTTTTAGTATTTACTGAAAGGATTTTTAGAGAATGAAAAGATTTTGATACTTGTCTGAGAGTTGAAATAATCCATCAATATTTTTGAAAAAATATGATTTTGAGATGAAATAAAATGATAAACTTTAAAGGGAATTTTGTAATCGAGATTAAATTACTTTTATATATATTAAATATTACATTTTAAATTAAATTTTACGTTAAAGTATATATAAAAGTTTCGAAAACAGAAAATTAATATGTTTGAAATGAAAAAGCAAAAAACGGAATTTTGAAAAAGAAATTAATTATTTGAAAGGAAATTATTTTAAAAATTATATATATATATATATATATATATATATATATATATATATAAAGTAGTTTTTAACCTTGACATTTTTATAAAATTTCATGTCTAACATATTACTTTACTTCTATAACATTTTAAAATTCTATTACATATGGAAAGAGCTAAAAATTTGTTGTAAAATTAAAAAGTAGACGGCCTCAGAAGATACCTTGAGGAGGTTATTTTTTATATCTAAATAAATGCTTATATAAGTAATTATTAACATATAACACTTCCCGGATATTCTGTAATATTTTAATTTTTTTTCTATAACACTTGAATTTGAATAGTGCAACAATACTTAGAGAGTTTTACTTATAGCAACCATTCTTTCATAATATATATATATATATATATATATATAATACACTTGTATTTAGATTCAATAATCTCAGCTAAATAACAATATTTATTGCTATAAGAACCACTCAAATCTAATTCGTCTTATATTATTACACTATTTCCTTCCTGTTTAACAATTATGTGTCTGTTTCAAGATTTCCCAATCTATCATACAGTAACAATATGCTAAGTAACTTCAAGATAATAGTTTAGCTGGTATATTATCTCCTTCAAACAATTGTAAAATCTAATTAAAAAATTTCTTTAATGGCAAGAATTCATTTTATTAAAGAAAAGCACCTAGGAACTTTTTACTACCAATATGTTAATTTTTCATACTTTGTCAGTTGATGTAATGACTTTTAATGTCAAATCTAATTTCATTTGAATATTTTGTATTTCTCTTTTTATAGAAGTTTAAAACAGAAATAAACTCTAGTATATGAATTTATCAAATCAACTTAATTTTCTGATCAATTCTTTTCAGTTCAATATGAATTAAGTCATGGTAAAATATAATTTAAGCTGCTTGAGATCAGATAAAAAAAAATTAGCGTGCAGAGAAGGAGTCGTCAAAATGAAACGAAATTTTACATACGTCATGACTACTTTGATATAAGTAAATGATTAGAAAATCAAAGTAAAATGATAATTTATCTCAGAGAAAAAGGCAAAATAACGCAGGATTTAATACCCTTTTGCGCGAATAGACGATACGATACAATAGGGCATTAAGGTATACAAGTTCTGTATCATGTCTTGAGACATTTCGTTCCATATTTGCTGTAACCTTGCCTGTAATTCGTTCAAACTCGTAGGATGCCCAGCTCGCAGTCCTAAAGGATCCCAGATATGCTCGATTGGAGACAAATCTGGGGATTGGGTAGGCCAAGAAAGGGCAGTAACAGTGCGGCGATAGTCTTGTGACATCCTTGCCGTGTAAGGTCGAACACTGTCTTGTTGAAAAATGGCTCCTGGGAGCCGTTACATGAGTGGCAACACATGTGGTTGCAGGATGTCATGGGCTGTCATGGTGCCACGGATCAATACTAGGGGTGACCGTGTATCGTAAACAATGGCACCCCATACCATCACACTAGCTGTGGGATCGGCGTATCGCTGTAAAGCAAAGGCAGGATTAAGGAGTTCACCACGGGGTCTTCACACATGATCACGATTCTCATCACTGCTGAGATTGAATCTGGATTTGTCGCTAAAGACGACCTGGTTCCATTCCGCTGAAGTCCAGTTTCCTCGTGCGCAGCACCAATTTAAACGGAGTTGTCGATGGGTGGGTGTCAAGGGCAGCACTCGTAATGGGCGCCACGATCCCAAATGTCCTTCAGCCAGGTGCCTTCGTATAGTTCGAGAAGACACAGGGGCCTGTAGTGAAGGTGTCACTTGTGCTGGATGGCGGCCGATGAAGCAGTTGGCTGTACGCGTGCATTTCTTACGATGTGGCATTCTTCTAGACGACTTGTCTGTCGAGGGCATCCTGAGCCTGGTCTTCGTGTAAATGAAATCTCTCGGATCCCCTGGTCCCAACACCTCCTCACAATACATTCAGAGTGGCCTAATTGACGAGCGACTTGCCTAGCTGTCCACCCAGCTTCCATCATGCTGATGATTCACCCCCTCTCAAACTGCGACAACTGCTCATATTGTCTTCGAAAACGGTGTAATGGCATGTCTACCTCAACTCTTCCCTTGTAAACGATTCAGCACACTCAAACAAGCTTTGGTTACCTGTTTTATACTCCACGGAGAACGACGTTAAATGCCCTCTACCGGCTATACGTAATGCGCAATCACGCTGCATTTTTAATCATTTGCATATCTACCAGAAATCTTCCTTCATGCTAAGTTTCGTTACGATCCCATAATTATTTCTTGGTGAGCTAATTTTTTTGTCTATATGTGTACATTAGTTTCGGTTTTAGGCGTTGAATTACCATGCAATGTACTTTCCGTGACAGAAAAATAAATTAAGATATCTTGAAGTTGTGTTAAACAATTTCATTCAAATGCAAAAAGTAACTAAACAGAAGCAGATAATATACAGTAAATAAAAATGAAAAATCATTCAGTGCCTTCAAAAGCCTTTTGATTTACGCATTAATGAATAAATTTAGTTCAGAAATATATGCTATTTCTACACCAACTAAGTAAAATGTCAAGTAACTTTTTTTGCAATATATATCGGCTGTACTTAAATTGTGCAAAGGATCACATCAATTTTTGAAGGTTTGATAAAAAATTTGATAGCAGAATTAATAAAGGAAAAAAAAAGACAAATTTTGAAATTCTAATAGAAAACTTGTTTTCTCTTCGTTTGTGAGCCACGTCAATAACAGCAAAGGAAAAGCTTTATTACTTTCTTCCCCAAATAAATATCCGATTCAATTCTAAATTAAAAAAAATAATCTTGAATTCCGTGCATGTTTGTTACCCGTAAACCTCCAGATCATTAGATTCCTGTAAATTAAAACAAGTCTTGTAATTTGCCTTTCGCTCATTCGCTTTCAAATTCCTTTATTCATTTAAGAACTGTCCTAACGGCATTTTCCTTTAGAACTAAGTAATTGAAAGAGACGTCTGTCGAATTAATTGCTTAAATGGAAAAAAGTTAGACAGTTAACCCTTGATTACATGGTGATCGAGCAGGGCGTTACTTTTATTAATTCATTGCTCGCTTACACGATCGCTTCCTTCTCTTAACATGACATAAAACTGCATTTAGAGATAAGATTTAAATAAATTTCCTGAATTCTCCAGTTTGATAATACTTTTTCTAAACAGTATGTTTTATTTCTTTCGTCACGTCGTAAGATCTTTTGTCACTTTGAGGTTATTGGCTTGACATATATCTGAAGAGTTTGAAGGATTCTGTTTGATTAAAAGCAATTGAACCTAGTTAGTCAAGATATAATTATTATTTAATTACAAATCATTAAAATTGGTAACTAAATCAGTTAAATTTCCCTTTTATGCTGTTGGGAAGAAAAAAAAATGCCCCTAGATATAATTCTACAATTGATTTGGCTAGAGGGCACCTTACCTTTTTATAAAAAAAATGTAATTGCATTTATTAGTTAATATTGCATCCCAGAAGAGGTATAATTTTCTACAATAAAGATCACAAGCATAAGTTATATAAAATAGTGGTAGTGTTATTCATACCTATAGTTACAAACACATTTAATTTTAGAATCATTTCAATGAGACACATGTATCCTATCAGAATTTTCTACAAATTTTCTTAAAATCATAGGGGAGATTGCCTGTTGAAATTCTTATCATGGACTGTAATTTAATGTCAGCTAACCTGCATCTACATTTACTCTTTTTTGATTTTCTTGCAAGAAAAACTTAGCTCACAAATATATATTGACCCAATGATAGAGAACCTTTTCTATCTATTTGGTTTTCTAACTGGAAAAAACTATTTGCCAGCATCTGTTTGATTTATGCCACCCCTGCTTTAGATCAAATGTTCTGATCTTTAATATTATTTATATATGCCACGTTGTTGTGACTTTCTACATTAATCACCATATAAATAATATAACAGTAATATAATATTCTTCGAATTGCATTCTTCAATACTTTAAAAACCTTCTGGTTATGTTTGTATGCTGTTATATTGTAAAAATTTGAATCCATATAACAATAAATTATATTTTCCATCTTCCGTTAGGAAAAGTTGAATGATTAATTTTTTTTTAAATAAGGGATCATTTCCTTTTCGACAGTTCTGTTCCAATTTATATTTCTAAGAATAAAGGTTTATTTAATATTTCCTTCGCGATTCAATATTTAAAAATGTTTGATGTTGAAAATTTTTAGTCATACTTCTGTACCGATGAATCAAATTTTTAAAGGAGCTTTTCTGAATTTAAAGTAAAAAATATTTTTAATGTTTTCGGAGTGTCAACGGACTTGAATTGTTTGTATCTAAGCATTTTTTATTCCTAAACTTTTAACTTCTTTTAAAATGACACTGTGGGAAAAGCTAAGGAATTAAAAATATTCATCCTTCCCATTGGCTAAAAGTGTACGTCAATTAATCCTATATTTATCGTATTTAATACACTTTTTGTGGGTCTGACGAGCTGTTTCCCATTTAAAAATATTGTATTTACATATTTAAAAAAATTTATGCCTCTTACAAATTGCTTTATTTTTATGTACACCTAGTTGTTAATGAAGTTCCTAGAAAACAGCGTATTAAGTAATTCATTTAAACACATCATAGCAGTCATTTCACCCAATTTCTCTTCAATTCAAATTACACAGGCTAGAACAGATTTTAATTTTCTAGGTTTCTATTCTTTAAGATTAAATATTACCATATTTAAAAAAAACATTTTCCCCCTTTTACACGTATATAAGATTAGAATTTTTTCTCTTCTCTCTTCTCAAGTTTTTTCATTAATTAATGGAATTTTAAAAAGTTACTTTCAAAATGTAATTCATCTTCTCTTATTTCTGAAGGAGACTTAATCAAGGATTCTGATGCATTATTTTAACATACTAATTTATCCAACCAGTGCCAAGTATATTACTTTATTTCGGTAGTGAATATTAAAAAAATATTAATATTTTCATTCTAACTTCTTATTAATTTGAATACATTTAAGTTTTATTGGTCTTAATAATTTTAGTGCATGAATATTTATTTGTTTATCGAATGTATAAGGTGTGAATAATGTATTATTTATACGTTTCTGGATGTTTTCGATTTTTGGAAGTCCTGAAAAGTGCATTAAAAATAAAGAATGTAGTTAGTAACGAATGGTAAATACTGTTACATTTCGCTTATCCATTAAAACACATTAAAATAAAACACAGAATCTAGACTAAAAGTTTAAAAAATATTCAGTTTATTCCGTTTTTATCCCTCTCAAATATAAATATCTTTTTCTAAAATGTGATAAAAAGAGAAAAGTAAGAAGTCGTATTATGTTACCAGACTTTGAATTCAATCTTTTCCCCTTTTCTACAATTTCATAAACCCGATGTAAAAAATCGCCTCTGTTTCTATTATTTCATTTGTATCTAAACATAAAGTATAACAGTAAGGCTTCAAATGATTTCTTACATTAACGGTAGAAGATGTCAAGAAATAATGGAAGAAATAAAAATACATTGCTTATATATTTAATTTATACTTTGTGATATGTTTTTATATAAAAATATTACCAAACATTTCCTCACATTGTAGCCTTTGGCTTTGGGAGTGTCACAGAGCTAGAAAAGAAAGGTAATTTTTATCAAAGTTACTTTCTGTGTACGGGGAGAAAGGGGAGGGCATAAAATTCGAAAAAATAAATTAAGATTTATTTTTATTATCAATTATTAGATTGAGATAAATAGAAAGGTGACCCCCCCCACACACACTGGCCAATTTTTTCCTTATGAGAAAATTAGTTAAAATAAAAAATAATTAAATAATTATGGTATCATTTACTTTGACTTTAGATCACAACTTCTATCTAACTGAGTTTTTCGCTTATTGAAATTTACTGGACATTTATTTATTGCCACATTGAAATAATTAACACATTTTTGCTTAGAAATTTTACTGCATTTCTCTCAAAAAAATATGAAAAATATTTTTCCGAAATGCCCTTCACTCTATTACATTCCGTCCATATTTTGAAATGGGTTTTACTTCTTAGGAATGTTTTTTTTTTCTAGGATTCAGTCTGGAAATTACCGAAACAAGTAGTGTATTTTTTGGTACTCTAGTTCTGGGATATTATTTATATGACCCAAATAGCTTCCAAATATTACACAGACAATTTCCCAATGCTGTTAAATCATCTTTTGTTTCCTTAATTAATGGAATTATAATGCATAAATGTCACATTTTCATGAATTGTTATCAGAATTTTATAACGAAAACAACTTTTGAAATAGAAATTATATAGATTTTAATTTTGAAAATCCATTTCATATGAAATATTAATGTCTTGTGAAAGATACAAAATAGCCACTTAATATTTTTTCTTTAACTTCATATATTTTTATTGAACTTCAGAAATTTATTTATTTATTTATTTTCCAATGGGGCTGCATTATAGCAACTTAGCATTTCAAGATACGGCAGTTACTAAATGTGAAACACATTTAATGGGGGCACCATCTAGTGTCGGCCTCGTTACCAAACATGGACGCTTGAATTTTTTTTTAATTCAAGCTCTCGTCAGGTGCTATATATTGTCGTGATTTAATTTTACCGAGAGTACTAGGAAACAAATTGATACTCAAGGATCTTTTACATGCCACATAATCATATGACATGCGTACCTCAGATTTTCGCATTCAGAAAATCTATCGACAACAGAGAAGGTCGAACCTGAAACCTTGGGTTTACGAATCGGGCACAATTCCTCTAAGCCATCGGAGCCGACTGGAACGCATATATTAAGCATTACTTTCGCATTCATGAAATACATTCTCAAATAAATAAAATTTCATTCTGAAAAAGAGATATATAATGCATTTTGTAAATTTATATTTTCTCATTTATAACTAAATATATTTTCCATGCCATATTATTTGATTCCCTTTTAAGATAGCATATGAAATAAGAAAATCAATCGAAAACATAGAGCAACAAAAGATTAATTTATTTTATGCTACACAGATACTTGCTTCACAATATTTGTTTTGCAACAAAAGACTTATTTTTACGGCACTACATATAAAATATAGTTTATAAAAAAGAAGAATCATTTTAAAGAACTCCTGTATGCTTTCTGTAACCAAAGATTGATGGGTTTTTTTATGTATTGCATTATATACTGTCAAAGTAAAAAATATGTTGAAAAAAATTATATTTGATATGTTTTTGAATGCTTTGTTTATATTTTATACTAGAACTGAAACAATAAGAAATAACTAAAAAGAATTAACAAATATTTAAAATTAATTCTTCTCTGTGTAAAATAACATTTCCAATTAAACTATCATTTTATGTTAATTTATTTTAGTTAGTCTTCTTAAAGTAGTTATCCATCATGTCTTTTTAACAAGGCGTATATTATAGAAATAATTCTAAATATATTTACTTAAATCAGAGATAACTAATAGAAAACCAGGTAACCTATAATGCATAATTTTATTTTCTCAGTTCTAACTATAACAAATGTTTATTAATAATAGTTAAGGTATATGACTATGTTCGGAACCGTGATTTTGCAAAAGCGTATAAATGGATATTAGTTATGATATTTAGTGTCACTTAGATTAGAAAATGTATATAAAATTGTTTTAAGAATAATATTACTATTAAAAATTATTTTACAATGTTTTGACAAAAAATGAACAAGGAATGACCGTTTTTCAAAATATTCTCCTTTTGTGAAAAATGTTTCTATTATAATAATATTTTGACTGTATATAGCTTAGACCTCTGTACAAAGGCTTAACTAGAATTTTTGTAATATATAACTTAGAAGTGGGTTTATCCATATGTTTTACGACAACAGAGGGGAGAAATTGTAAGAAAAAAATGCCCGTAATTATTTAAATTGGTTGTAACTCTGAAAATAATGCGATTTTTTCGAAAATCATAGTTGAGCCTCTGTACAGAGGTCTGAGCTATATACAGGCAAAATATTATAATAGAAGCATTTTTCACAAAAGGAGAATATTTTGAAAAAAGGTTATTCTAAGTTAATTTTTTGCCGAAATATTGTATTTAAATAATTTTTTGTCAAAATGTCTGTAAAACAATTTTATACTTGTATTCTAATCTAAGTGAACTAAATATCACGAAAATTATCCATTTATGCGCTTTTTTAAAATCACGGTTCCGAACGTAGTCGGATACCTTAAAGGTTTAGTCATGTCGTTACATTATATTATTGTATAGACCTTTCAATTACTCGACTACATGTAGTTGCTGTATGCTATTCAGTGAGAACCAACCTTGAAGCAAACGAGAGAGAGAGAGAGTAGCTATAACTATCGTTCCATTTTAGTTCATAAACACAAGGACGTTGCAGTGAAAAATCAAGAAAATAATAGTTTTTCCGTGATTTTTCTAATTTCTTTTACTTGAGAAAAATTAACAAATTACTGACTTACCATGAGACAAGTATGTAAAATTGTCACCTCTCTCTCTCCGTCTCTCTCTCTCTCTTTTGCAGGTTGGTATTTTTTTTCGTACCTGCTAGTCTAAGAAAGTTGTGAGCAGCATTCTAAAAGATATTTCTTAAAAATTCGAAAGTTTTAAGCACAATTACTTTTTCATACTTCAAACGAATTTAGAGAAAATGTTTTCTTATTTAATGTGCATTAAAATAGAGGGAAAAGGGAATATTCGTTTTTCAAACATTCGAAATCATACTTCATCATCTTAAAAAATAGTAGTATTATATAATGAGTATAAATTTTTTATACGGAATTTTTATGTAACTATTCTATCGTAAAAGAGTACGGATACTTTTTTTCATAATATGCATGTGAAATATCCCCATCCATATATTTTAAAGATGCAACTTTTAGCATTAATGTGTGTGTGTGTGAACAGTACTTTAGTTATTTTATATTTATTAATCAAAACAACCACCGCAATACTACTTTTTCAAGTGAACGTAACACATTACAAATGCAATTTTTTGGATTTTTTTTCAGATTTTAATAACATAAAATATTTCAAAAAATCTGACATTAGTTAATTAAGGTATCCGACTACATTCGGAACCGTGATTTTTCAAAAGCATATAAATGGATAATATTTCTGATATTTAGTGTCACTTAATTAGAAAATGTACATAAAATTGTTTTAAGAATAGTATTACAGTAAAAAATTATTTAAGTACAATATTTTCACAAAAAAATGTGAACATAGAATGACCAATTTCAAAATATTCTCCTTTTGTGAAGAATGCTTCTATTATTATAATATTTTGCCTGTATATAGCTCAGACCTCTGTACAGAGGCTCAACTAGAATTTTTGAAATATATAATTTAGAAGTGGGTTTATATCCATGTTTTGCGACAACAGAGGGGAGAATTTTTAAGAAAAAAAACCGCCGATAATTATTTCAATGGGTTGTAACTCTGAAAATAATGTGAATTTTTCATAAAAATTAGTTCAGACTCTCTGGGGGGAAGTCTTTACTTCATATAAGCGAAATATTATTATTTTAGAAGCATTTTTATAAAAGGAGAACATTTTGAAAAAGGTTATTCTAAGTTAACTTTTGCCGAAATATTGTATTTAAATAAATTGTTTTTGTCAAAATGTCCCTTAAACCATTTTATACATGTGTTTAAATCTAAGTAACACTAAATATCATGAAAATGATCCATTTATGCGCTTTTTTAAAATCACGGTTTCGAACGCAGTCGGATACCTTAAGTAATTTTCATTTTATTCACGTGTGCGAAAAAGTAACTGACCTGACTTGTTAGTCATACCAAGAGTTAACCCAATAAACCTTATTGCATAGCGTTCAGTCTATATTAAATTGATAATTATACTTCACATTGTACTTACTTTCAACGTTACCTTCTTGTCAAAAAGGACTCTTTCAGATGACAGAAAATCACCTTTTAATCCCGTTCATATAATTCTAGACAAGCAGCTTCATTTTTTAACTTAGAAATTCATAAGATGAATCACGTTGTATAGCGATTACGTATGCATTTCATCGATCTTTTTCACTAAATAACAAACGTGTCTCGCGTGACATGTCTTCATTCAAAACCTACTAAGTATCCCATGTACCCTAAAGTGCGTCTATTCACTGTAGTTCATTTTTCTCAATAAATGCGAAATTAAAACATGTAATATTAAAATATTATTAATTTTAGTTATTAAATCAGTTATTGCGATTATATAATCTAAATAACTTATAAATTTAAAAAAAGCACATTTAAAAAGATATGAAATTCGTTCAAAAATAAATATTAAAAGTTGCTATTTTCTCTTACAAAATCCAAAAAAGTATCCAAAGCAATCATGGTTAAGTGCCTTGTATAAACTATAACTAATAAGATGGTCTTTAGAGCACAATTTGAAATTCTTACACAAAAGGGAAAAATATTAAACTTTTCATTTCATTTACTTCTTTTAGAATTAGCTTAGAAATATTTCGTTCCAATGGTTCCTCATTTTTATCAGTAAATAAATGCTTAAGAAAATTTTACTCATCAATTAGTATCTTTTTTTAAAATTTAAGAAAATGTGTCATTTTTTCCTACAAACTACACTTTTTGCACTTTTATTTAAAAATCCAATTACCTACTATTCTCCGAACGATGAGGCGATTCTGTCGCCATCTGGTATTTGAAAACTACTAAAGAGAAATAAGTCCCGATTAATTATAATTTTCGGATTTGATGCCATTTTTTTTCTAACAAACTTTCACACACACACACAAAACAATCATTTTTAATAAACATGTTTTACTGTTAGACGCTTCTAGTTGAGTAGCTATAATAAATAAAGATTAAGAATTCTTAACATTACCTTCATTACAAAATAGCTAAGAAAAATAAAGCTTATTTGATATAAGAAGTTTTTCAAGATTTCTTTCCCCTATTTAGATCTTTTGATGAACAAAATCACAAGGCATTCTGATATTCACAAAATCCTTACGTAAGAATTTTATCTACCTCATATTTGGCAGATAGTAAAGCTGTTATTTTTTTAAGTATTTTGAATTGTTTCTTTGCGTAATTTGAACGATTTTCTGTATCTATGGTTTCTAAACAATTCTATTTATTGCTATTACGATTTGGAAGTTAGTTTAGTTTGCTTTCTCTTTAAATGTATAAAATGTAAAAATAGGTAATTTGTCTTCTTAGTAAAATATACATTTCATGGTATTATTTCTACAAATATTTTTCTAACTTAGACAGTTTTTATTATTTCTGTCAAAAAAATTAGTTTCTGAGTTAGGTAAGAATTGAAATTTTTTATTGTTCCAAAAAACACAGGTAAGTTTTTTTCCAATAGCATCCATATTCTTAAAATAATTAAAGAAATTTAATCAAAACTTATAAAAATACACTTGAAAATCTCATCAATAAAATACTTTTATCAATAATGAAGCTTTTTAAAACATAATAATCAGTAAAAAAATATCAGTATTTCATTATAACAGTATCCAATAAGAAAAATCAAGAAAAATTTATCGAAGTCTGTCAATATTTTGTGTTCTTTGTTTGCTTTTGAAAAATTAGTAGTTTTTTTTTCAACAAAAATCACTATAGATTTCAGGGGGAATTCATGTTTCACTATTTTTAAAACTATTTCCCCAATTTTAGGTTTCATATACATTGAAAAAGAAAGATATAGAATATATTTCCTATGATGTCATAATTCATTTGAACACTGGACTGTTCTTTCAATAGTTCGTGACTGGAATGTCATCCAAAAAAAACTCTACACGGTGACAGCTTTTCAATCGAAATAATGAGGATGACGATATGCGAGTTTATAGAAATGTCTGATGGAGGGGGAAAATGGGAAGCACAATACGATTGATGATGTAGCGAATAAAGATTAAAAAATAAAAAAATAAATCAGTAATGAACCGAATAAAATTGAATACCTTTTTCTCCTAACGAAAAATTCAATGTGAATAATGATTGGCCATCCATTCTAAAAATAAAGAGAGATGCGAGGTCTTAACTAACAATTCTGTGGAAAAAAGATTAAAAAAAATATCGTGATAGATGTAGTGTTCGGAATATAGTTTTGTAAAATTACTACAGGTTCGTTTAATATACTTTAACCCTTTAACTTTCAAATTATTTTGATGATTTCCGTACCTAAGTTGTTGCTTTTTTTTTCAAAAATCAAATGTTTAGTACAAAATAAAATATACTTAGTAGTTAAAAAATGATACTTGGAATGTTACATGCATAAAATTTTTTGGGGTTTTGTAGCAACTGCGTATTTGTTTGAAATGGCTGCCACACAAATTGGCAGTGGTAAGGTTCGTTTCTAGTAAAGCATTATTTTCTTTAAAAAAATAATGAAATAAAAATAAATACCTATTAGTGATTCAGTTTTGCGAACCCAAATTAACTTTTCCGGAAAATAGGTTCGGATTTGACAAAGAGATGAAGCCGAAAAAATTTCCTCCCGATATGTATTCGGATATAACACAATAAGGACTCAAAATAAAAATTACCCCGTATATTACTTGGGGGTAACATTTCGGAGCAATAGTGTGCAGTGCCCAAGATAATCTCAATCATGACATTTAGAAATGCTGGTTCCGTGCCCGAGATAAACTCGGGCATAACAGTTAAAAGGTTAATTTATTTATAGCATTTTAATCTGAAAAAATATGCAACTTTTTTTCAAGTTATATGGCAATATTTTAATAAATATTATTTCTAATTTTATTGACATTAGAATATTTTATTAACAGAGCATATAAAATAATTTCGCAGTGCGAAACAATAAAAAAAAAGGATAAGATTCTATTTAATTTCATCTCTAGTCTTAAAAAACAATTGCTTCGAAAGAATTACTGAAATTGTAGTTTTAAAAAATGTTTCAAAATCTTTATCAACATTTTGTTACTTTCAATTAGAATGAGCCATAAAAAATAAGATCTTAATTGCAATTAACTCTGAATTTGTTTTATACGAGGTTTTTTTTTTATCATAGTATCTCATTTTTTCTCGTAATTTTTCGCTGTTAAAGTAGGTTGTAAAGAAATTCTTTTGAAATTTTCAAGAAAAACATAGATACATTAGTTTGGGATGCATGCACATATCTTCGAGGCCATATAAATTTAGTAAGCTCATTTATTTTGTGAGAGAAATGTGTCATTGAGTCGGGTTTGTTCTCCCTTTTAAGCAAAATTATTTTGAAATGTATTAATCGTGTATAATAATGTGTATATATCGTTGTATTTTTATAAAATATTGTCATTTCAATAAAAAATTTATGATTAATGCAAAAATAGTGGAATATACAAGAAAATGAAAAAGTTTTCTGAAATATCAGCATTAAATTTTTATAATTCTGGTCACTACAATTATTATATTTATACTGCGGTTCTGAGACAACTAAAGATGTCCAACATTACGAACGTGCAAAGTTTAAAATCATGCGGAAAACAGTGACAATATTTCCCCAAAATTTCTACCAAATATCCCCTTGTTGTAAATCGTAATAATCAAGCTGACCTAGTTTCAACGTTTCTCAATACTAATAGGTTTTTGATTAAGTTACATAAAATATATTAAGTAGAAAAGGCCTACAAATCCCATCTCTAATTGGAATTACTTGAATATATCAACCATAAAATGCTCATTTAGAAAGTTTTTTGAAATAAATTTCTAAAATTTAAGCAACTCTAGTGAATTACATTGGGGAATTTTTCATTCTCAAAACGCTTTAATTTCATGCTAAAAAAGAAAAAATTGCACTAGTTTAGAAAAATATTATTTTACCCATACCACCAATACATTGTTTTTAACCATGTTTTTTTTTAAGTAACGAAGCATGTGTAAAATTAATAGGTATTATTTTTAATGCATTCAAATAAATAATGTTTAAAATGTGTGAGGGGGCGCAAAATGACGCAATATATGGTAGAGAATATTCATCACTGAATACACTATAATTATTAGTTTTTAATTAAAAAAGCTACCTTAATGACATTTATTAGTATTACGTCCATAAAATTCTTGCTCACCATCTCTAGGGCTTAGTATATATAATTCTTTCAGATTATCAATAAAGACTTTCCAGGTGGAAAATTAATTAAGGTCCTTAAGAAAATCAGTTAATGGCTGATTAATTAAGGTTATATTAAGGGTTGCGGCTTTTGAATACCACTAGAGTTTAAATTTGATTTCGGAATTATTTATTTTTTTAATTTTCTGTGAGTACCCACGTTCAATGCTTTTCGAAATGACATATGTATGTAGTTATATTACATCTTATTATACTGTGTATTATTATACTAGTTCACATATATGTTCAAGATAGGAATGTTTACCATATTAATACATTTCAGACTTTACCCCTCTTGATTCACCTATCTTACGTTTTAGTTCTTTTGGTTAGATTTCTTTCTTGATTTTATTTCACCATATGTTTACATTTCTATTGTTATACATGAATTTCAGTTTCTAATTTGGTTCATAAATGCACATTTCACTTAGTTGTACTAAGTTGTTTCATTTTTATTAATTTAAATAGTTCTATTTTCTAATCATACTCAATCTTTCTGAAGAATGCTGTATTTTTGTAATTTCAAATGTATGAAAGATACATAAAACTAAGAGATAAAGATTACTTTTCTTATTCAGGACCACTAGAATTTCATACAGTTCACATGACTAAAAAGAATGACAATAATATTTTTATTTTTCTGCTTTTTACCAAAAGCAGAATAAATAAAACAGCATGTTAGAAGAAGCATTTTCAAATATGTTTTTTGATTCCTTCTACAATCAAAATTCTTTCAGAATAATTTTTTGGAATTAAATTCAAAATAAAAAAAATACCATAATATTTTTTTAGCCAAGTTTTAGAAAATGATTTTGTAAGACTGGAAGTTAGCGCTATAATTTCTTTAGAAAAATCATATGCTTTATATTCATTTTAAGTACCGTATATTTACAAATATAACTGATCTGCGTATAAGCTAAAAATGCATTTATTCTTAAAAGAGTTTTCCAAAATTTCGAAACCTTTATATAAACCGAATTGAAAGGAGAAAAAAATTCGGTAATTTTCAAGATATGATGCTATGAGAGCGAAAGTAATTTAAAGTCAGTAAAACGACATTTTTCAATCAAACTGCTGTTTAGTGAAACGCCAGAATCCTACCACAATAGTTTAATTTCTGATAGCTCCATCTGAAGTAAACATATTTTTCTACTCATTTATTATCATGTACACCAAGAGTCGGCAACCTTGCAGCTGCGGTATGCCAAACCAATCTACCAAAACAATTCAGAGTGCCACACAATATTAAATATTTGCAACAATTAGATTCCCGATGTAATACAAGCAGAGTTAGGGAATAGAGGTCAAGGATACAGCTTTTCAGTTTAATTATATATTATTTTTATATTTAAAGATATGTATGATTATACGCGGGCTGTTCAATAAGTAATGACTAAAATTATAAAAAAAACAGAATACCTTTAATTGTCATCATTTACATGTTTTTTTTTCCAAAATAACTTCCGTGACACGTAATGCATTTATCCCAAAGTTCTGTCTACTTCTTAAAAACATATAAAAGTCCGTTTTGTGAGAGCTGTTTCAAAACCGCCTCCACAGCCTTTATTCATGCTTTGTTGCTTGCAAAACGTTTGCCTCGTTATGGTTTCTTAAGTTGAGGAAACTGCAAGAAATCACAGGGAGTGAGATCAGGACTGTATGGAGGGTGTGGTAAAATCTTACGTTGTTCTGCTGCAAGACACTCAGTACGCAATGAGCAATATGTGGTCGGGCATTGTCATGGTGCAATAGGAAGCCATTTCAAAGCAATGGATATTTCCTTTTAACGTGCTGTACTATTGTTCGCAGGACACTCGTGTAGTACGAGTCGTTTACTCTAGTACCTGGTTCGAAAGCGTGTTGATACATAATTCCTTCATAATAAAAAAAATTATGGTCATAACTCTATCAGCCGATTTCAAAGTTTTTCTTTCTTGGGAGTAGGCGAAGATGGATGTTTCCATTCACTGCTTTGTTGTTTTATGGTTGGATCATAGTAATACAACCAAGCTTCGTCTGCTATGATAAAGCGTTTTAAGATATTATTGCCTTCTAGTTCCAGTCTTTAATCATATCGTATCATATCGAAGGTCTCAGATGCTGATTTTTGCTTCCATTTCGACCACTGGCCGCGTCTCGTAGGCGCACACAAACACGTTTCAGTTCGATCACATGATACTCAAGAATACGAGTCTGTACACGCCATCTATCTGTAGCTTTTGTTTATACAGACAACAAATTTTTCTTATGCCACAGAAATTAACATTCCGATGAGTGGTTTTGCTGAAGTAAAATTAGCATTATTACTTATTGAACAGCCTACGTAAAGTATAACACTATTCCTTCAACACAAATAAAATTAGAAATTTGTACATATACTATGACTTCTGTACGTTTTAAACATTGATTAAAATAAAAAATAAACAACATAAAATGTAAGTATCCCCTCGATATAGTTAAAAAATAATTTTAAGATGAATCTTGAACCTAAGGACCTTGTCCCTGCATCTATTTCATTTTGCTATATCAGGGATATAATTTGCGACATAATTTGACATGATTCCGAATGTTCAGTTTTTAATCAATTTTGCAGATTCAAGATATTTTTTATGTGAGAAGACTTGTTCACATATATGTATGTATTACCAGTAGTAAACACAGACCTCTTATGAGGGTGGGGGTTACATTCTAAAAAAACAAGTAGACAAAAGTGCCGAGAGTTAATTTCTTTGATAAAATTAATGTTGGACTATGGAGGGGGAGAGTTTGGGCCCCGAAGTGTGTACGTCATTGTGTAGAACCAAAAACGGAAAGAAAGGTGCTTATAAATTTCTTAAGACAATTAAATCTATATAATTATGACATCCAACAATTTAAAATATCTCTCAATTTATCATTAGAGTTTTTTATCTTTCAGATTTTTAGTAATTTCGTAAGCTTTCCTTTACTTAATTTCGAACATATTTGTTCAATAAGCTCCATCTCAAAATGATCGGCTTCTATCCCCTCAAAACTTGACATATTTGTACGTATGGTGTAGAGTGCCATTGTAAGTTTTTCCACGAGTCAAACCTGGCACGCGTGCCAGGTTTGCCGGTGCCTATATGTCAGATTTTATTTATTTATTTATTTGAAAAATGAATGGAAAGAGAAATTTGTGTACGAACTATTTTCAAACTAGAGGTTCAGACATTCCAATGAATTTTATGATCTATTCTGAAGCTTGAAGTTTGACTTTGGAGGATTTATGTGACTTTACCTTCCTTTTTGAATAAACGTTCTATTCAAAACACTCAAAAAGTCAAATGATTAAAATGGCTTGTTAATGGCAAACAGAAAATATGTTTTTTCCGAGATAAGAATATCTGTATTTATAAGAGCTAACCCACTTACTTAAAGTTTAAAAAAGTTAAAAAAATTCTCGGTTTTCACTCAGAAATATCCAGAACACTCTTCATTCAGACCGAATGAACGTGTCAAAGAACATTTATCTTTATATCTCATTCTCAATGTCCTGGATTTAATTGTTAGTGCATACATTTAAAAATAAAAAAGGTTTTAAGCAGCCATTGGAAGTTAAGTCCAAATCATTAAAATTTAATGTTTGCACTAGGTGATCGTCACATATTTAAGTTCTGATCTGGCTTCTCAGTAATTCGATGCAGGAGTTGATTTAGGGCGGCGTTCAGTGGATGCTTAAGGCACCTTCACTTAATGGGTGGATCATAAAAAGACTAGATTGCAAGACCAAGTAGTTACTGTTCCGTGTCCCGACTGTCAGAATTTCTGTCCAGGCTTTTTATGAAGGAGAATCTCAGGTTTCATCTACACCAACGAGTCTACCTTTATGTCTTAATAAAGTTTTATTCCCTACTCCCTGAACAGTTCGAATTGGTACATTCGAAGGACAATTTTATTGTCTCTTCCCCAGGATTGGTACTGCCTCTTCTTGGTTTTATCTCGTAAACCACTCGCTTTCTTTGAGAAAGCTGAAATTATT
The DNA here is from genome assembly GCA_019973935.1 of Trichonephila clavipes. Lineage (NCBI taxonomy): Eukaryota > Metazoa > Arthropoda > Arachnida > Araneae > Nephilidae > Trichonephila > Trichonephila clavipes. Next base: position 111,614 of record BMAU01018151.1, on the reverse strand, counting down.
GTTCATTGCTATTTCCTGGATTAAGGAAAAGAAATGCCGTAATATAAAGCTTACTGTTAAACAAATCAGTTGTGTGCTATATACACGAAACACATTCAAGTACTATTCTATGAAGATTTCTATTTACCTTATTTCAGTGCATCTCAAACTTTCAACATTTTTTTTTTGCGACCCAATTTTCAATTATAATATTCATGACAATTGCCCCCCTTCCATACAACAACAATGTACTGAGTTCAATAATAATATACTTTGACTCTAACGTTACAAAACGATTTTAATTAAATACCATACAAACTATCCAGATATGTATAAAGTTTTGTTTATAATTTTATGACATTCCCATGGGGTCACTCCTCTAGTATATTCTTAAACTTATTCTTAGTATTGTTAAACTAAAGAGTGTTTTTTTCTCTCCAGGTATAGAAGTTTAAGTTGGCATTGCTTTCCAAGATGGCGACCGATTTAACAGCTGTCAAGTGATTTATTCTCAGTTTGGTTTGGCAATTCATCAAAACAATCATCAAGCAAGGCGTAGATTCGTCGAATGGGCCCAAAACGAGATTGCCATTGTTCCCGATTTTCATAAGCGAATTTTGTTTAGCGATGAAGCGCACTTCTGGTTGAATGGCTACGTCAACAAAAACACTGCCGCATTTGGAGTGAAGCTAATCCACAAGTGTATGTCGAAACACCGTTACATCCAGAAAAACTGACTGTTTGGTGCGCTTTATGGGCTGGTAGAATCGTTCTTCAAAAACGATGAAGGCCACAACGTTACAGTCAATGGTGATCGGTATAGAGCCATGATTTTCTAACTTTTTCATTCCTGAATTGAACAATCATGATGTCCAGGAGCTGTGGTTCCAACAAGACGGCGCAACATGTCACACAGCTCGTGCCACAATCGATTTATTGAAAGACACGTTTGGTGACCGCCTAATTTCACGTTTTGGACCTGTGAATTGGCCTTCAAGATCTTGTGATTTAACACCGCTAGACTATTTTCTGTGGGGCTATGTAAAGTCATTGGTCTATGCGGATAAGCCACAAACGTTTGACCATTTGGAAGACAACATTCGCCGTGTTATTGCCGATATACGGCTACAAATGTTGGAAAAAGTCATCGAAAATTGGACGTCCAGATCCGAGCCAGCCGTGGCAGTCATATGCCAGAAATCATATTTAAAATGTAATGCCACAAGATTATCTTTCGAATAAAAAATTCATGTCAATCGAATAATACATCGCTGTTTTATTACAATTTAAAGTTCTATACCTCTAAAAATACACCCTCTACTTATCAAAAATACATTGTGCAGTACTCATACATTTATAAATGTATTATATTAGTGTAATTGTGTATTTTATTTTTTATTATGGGGGATCAGAATGTATTTTGTTTTTCTTCCTTTCAGTAAATGAACAATTTTAAAATTATCTTTTGCTTTCGACTTCTCGATATGCTCGCCCCCCCCATGTTGGGTTATCAGGAACCTCTAGGAGTTTGTGTGTGTGCCCACAGTTTCAGAAAAGCTGCCTTATTGTGAAGTTGCAAAGAAAAATTCTAAATCTTGCAAGATTCTCAAAAATGATGTGTACCATTACATCATTTAATAGAAAAAATGTATAAATGTTTAAGAAAATTGTCTTTCTAAATAATTTTTAAAATTTGCGGGGAAAAAAACCTTCGATGTATATTCCAAATACATAACAGTCTTAAAAACTAATTTGCATTACAAAAGTGCCCGTTTAGACCCATACCTGTTTTACAAAACGAATTTTTTTTTCCAAATTAAATAACTTTCTTTGACCTTGAATAAAGACATTAACTTCCGTCAATTGTGTGCGTGCTACATTTATAAGTTGACTTTATGGTACCAGAAAGTATTTTTATATTGGGATAATTATGAACCTCGCATACCTCTTTTTTTATGAAGTAATAAATAATTACAATATCAAATGGAGTTAGCGTTGGTTAAATTCACTGATAGATCTACATTAAATAGATCTGTATTAGAAGAGATCTACATTAAAAGAGTTTATTAAGGCAAAGAAAATTATCTTCATTTGATGCGCAGAGGAAAAGATAACGAAAAGTATTTTTTTCCCTTTTCCTTTTTCATGGCAAGAAAAAGGGGGAGAAACGAGGAATGAGCCTTTTTTGCTTTCCTATTTTTAAATCCTCTTATAAAATAATCAGCGCCTATGCCATGTGAGGATAAACTAAAAGCAAGGAGCCTTTCTGCTCGTTAAGTCTGTTGCATAAAATGGAAAAATAAATTCTATTGAGTATAAAATGTAGAGGGTCGACACAAAAGATGTAAATTATTTTTAGTACAGTTTTCCTAACCACAAAATGTCATTTTGGGCTTTAAATGTAGACAAAAATATTTAGTTCTTGATAATTTGATTTTTTTATTTGCTTTAATTTTAGTTATTTTGCTTATTGAATCGAAATTTAACATTCTTTTGAATAATTTGCAATTTAAACTAATGCAATAATCATTAATTTGCTTTAACACTTAGTTTAAAAAATCACTGTGTGTCATATCACAAAAATTAATTAAAAAGAATTAATTTAGGGAAGAAGAAACGTATTTTTTTAAAAAAAAGTTAAAAATAACCTTTGTAAGGGAAAAATTGTTAAAGCTAATTTAAAATTTAAGTTGCTATTGTGAATTAATTCTAAGAAACTATTGCGAAGAATTAAGTTTTAAATATTCTACGTAACATTGTAAATTATTAATTTATTATATTCTTATTGTTTTTTAATGATTTTAGTGAAATTTTCTCCTTTTCATACTTAGAAAATTAGTATTTAATAATAGAGTGTACACAAATAATAGAGAGAACACAAATAGAGTGTTGCCCTAAAATTATACTTCATGAATACTAACTAATTATTTACACACAAAATCATGTTAATGTCTCAGTATTCAAGATCATTTTGACAAATGGAATAGTTTTTATTTTTGTTTCTTCTAAACTGTCTTGACGAAAATTTGCTAGAAGAATTTTCTCTCTTTTTTTTTTTTACTTTTAACGTTTATTCGAAAGAATTTGTTATTTAATTTTATACGATTATCTGTATATTGCAAAATAATTCGTCTTGCTTAAGCAAATATTAGCAAAAAATATAAGCTCGTAAGTTAATACTATTCTAAACTTATTAAAAGTAACAGACATTATACAGGAATTTTTATATCTTGAAGTATTTCAAGAACTTATTAAATGCTAAAAATAATTTAGAATTAGAAACTTCGAAAAGAATTAAGAAACTACAAACTTAAAAAGATCAGCTTGCATAAAATAAAGAAAATCATATTTAAATTCATTAAGGTATAAATTTACTCCAGAATTTAATTTATGAATATTTTTAATTACCAAACATGAAGTTGCTTTCTTTTTTTGTAATATTTAAAAGATCCGGATAAGAAATCAGAAAAGCAACAACTTTTTTTATCTTTGGAAGAATATAACTATTAACTCTAAATAGAAATTTTATTGCTTCAATGATTATTTCTGCATTACATTTATCTTATATGATTATAGACAAGTATTTTATGCTGAACGTGAAGTTTTTTTTTATTTTATCAAAATATATTTATTGACTAAATTTATTAACTATTTTATGAAAAAAAAGAAATGGATTATCTATAATTTATATGTAAAAATACTAAATTCCTGTCAAATTATTTCATTAACATTAATATCAACTAAGACCTTAAAGCAAATTATTGCCATTATAGTACAGATAATGCACTAAAAAGCTTTAATTTAATTGCATTTAAAAATATAAAATTGCCTTTCCTGAATTACATGAGTTTTCTTTGCGTGGATTACTTTCTTATTAACACTAGTACCAAACTTTTCCTTAACTATGTTCATATTTTCCACAAATAATGCTTAAAATAATTACTAAAATAGATACTATCACATAACTGCATAAATTATTATAGAATGTCCTTGATTCACGTGTGAAGGCTTTTAAATGTAACAAAGGGAAATTTAATAAGTCAGTTCCCAGTATTTGATGGCGAATTATTTCAATAAGTAGTATGTTTCCAAATTCTCATATGACGGAACATGTTATGAGAAATTAGAGGATTTTAATCATCAAAGTGATGCATTCATTAGTTTAGCTGGGTTTAGTACTTCGTTCGTTTCAGAATAATTTAATGATAAACTTTACACTAAAATTCACCGTTTGGAAAGAGCGGTATATTATAATATATATGCTATAAGCATTCACCTTATTAAATCTGGGGTTTCCCTTAAACATCCTATAAGGGAAGAAATATAAAAATTATTTCTCATAATAAATACAATAAAATTATTATTTTCTAAGAATAGTACAGAAATATGATTTAGTACATAAGAACAATTGTAGAGTGAAAAGCTATGTATTATGTAATTTCTACATGTCAACGTTTCCTTTCTTAAAAAGAGGGCTTTCATAATTTGCTTGATTTTCTGAAGAAATTATACCAGCAAAACTGTAAGTTGTAGAAAACTCTAAGCATGTAAATGTAATGGTAGTAAAACAATACAAATATTGTAAAAATTCTACTTCAAATGAGTAACATTGGTTGTATCAATTAATTTACGATCTAAGGTACATTCCGTAAAAATTTTAAAGGGAAATGGTATGATTTATACAAAATCTTTGTTTTAATGATTTTTATTTTTTTTGTTTATAACCAATATATATGTAGTACGTAAAACAGTTTTTGTGTTCCAAATACTCTACACAATACCAACCGTTTAATTTTCTACAGAAAAAAATTAAAATTTGTGAAATAATTTTAAAATGCTACTCTTCCTACAATAATTGACGTACGCACATGAAATATGATTTATATACAAATACATCAAGCTATGTATAACAAAATTTGGTATGGGGTGCCTGCTAGCATGATTGATATTCGTGAAATACTTTTTTTTTTCTGAATACTTATTGAAAATTCCTTTAAATTGCGTAAATTCTAAATTCAACTATTTTTTTAAAAAATAAGTATTGCTTTGATTCAAAAATGGATACCAACTTTTATTACATGTACTGTTATCAATAGGTAAGAAAAACTTTAAAGCATTTTGCACAATAGAAAAAAAAGCCTTAGCATTTTAAATGAAGGTAAATGAGTTAGTTCTTCTTTCTGAGATAAATCCGTTTAAACATTTTATTGACCATTGGGACGTGAATAAAAACGAACATAAAAGTTATCGTAACTCTGAATTTCTTAAACTTAGAGATTTCAAAATCTGTCAGAATATAGAAAACTATCTAAGAGATAATTTAGGTGGAAAACATTTTATTTGAATTTTTGACTAATTTTTGTCAATTGGATCGTACTATGTCCCCTTAAACTACTGTTTAATTTGTATTTCTTCGAAATGAATTCTAATTATGTATTTATTGAAGCGAAAACTAAAACTTCGATAGTGAAACTGAAGATAAATATTGTGAAGTTCAATGATTGTGGACCATTTTCTTTTGAGGAATTCTGACTTTTTTCAATAGTCTATCTTGGTCCAAGATTGAAAAGAAGTAGAATAGAGAGAAAAGTAGTATAACCAAAAAATCGATCAGTCGAGACCTAATGTACCAAAGGTCTCCTGAATTTGTTCAATTTTTCCAGCAACACTTTCACCTTTCTTTTTTTAACCCATTCACTGGCAGACAAATTTAAAGCGTCCTGTCCTGGGTGTCACGATTTTATTTTAAAGAAACCATGAAATTTTACAAAATATAATACTATTAAGTTACTGAAGTAATATTTGTAACACAGTGCTTCTCAAACTTTCAATATTCGCGACCCAATATTCAATCATAATTTTCATCACTCTTCCCTTCCTTACAATAACAATATATTGAATTCAATAATACTATACTTTGACGCTAAAGCTACAATATACGACTTCAACCTATTTAGTGCCACCGACGTATATAAACGCCTCGCTCACTCAAAGCGATAATTTCCCCAGACGTACATATACGTCTTTTCAAAGTACGATCTTTTCTATGCATAGCTAACCATAAAATTATTTCGAAGGTTTTGGATTGCAATAAAAGGACCTTGACAGTATTTGGGAAGTATTTACTTTTTCAGAGAGGATTTTTGCTTATTAATTCTTTTTCTTCCCCTCCTCCCTCAAAACGGTGGCATTGGAAAACGAATCGAGTAACTTTTTAGTGGCATTTAAGGGATTAATTATAAACCATACAAATTATCAAGATAATTGTTAATTTTTATACATAATTTTATATATGACAAGCCCAAGGTGTCATTAACAATTACTAAACTTTTTTTATAGTACTGTTAAATTAATTATAAAAAATACATTGTGCAGTACTGATATATCTATGAGTTTTTTTTTATATCAATGCAAATGTATGTATTTTATTATGTCAGAATGTATTTTGTTTGTTTACTTTCAGTAAATTAATAATTTATTAAAAATAATCTTTTGGTTGCGACTTTTCAATATGCTCGCGCCCTCCTTGCGGAGTTATCATGCCCTCCTGAGGCATGATAACTCCGTGGAGAGGGTGCAAACTAACCCCACAGTTTGAGAAACGCTGTTGTAATGGCACATACAGTAATTTTTTGTTTAAAAAAAACCACTACGAGATAACTTATAGCTGGCGTCACTGAATAAGATTCCTGTAATGAGAGCCACTTACGAGTTATATCTCGTACTGTTTTTTTATTTCAATAAAAGTCTTCTTCATATACAAATATTTTCTTTTCGTTTTGTGTGATTTTACAAGCTCGTCACCTAATTTCATTTGGGGACGGAGTCAAATGTACAATGTTATGTCAGATTTTCATACAGATGTGTAAAAATTCTCACTAGGAAAACCCATAAGGCGATGGTAGTTACAAAGAGTTCTAAAGTAATAAAAATGGACTGATAAGTAATAATTTGCAGACCTCAGTAAAATCATCCATTGGTACAAGAACACTGCTCTACCATACTTCGAAATCTTCCTGTAGAATGCATAAAGATTCTACAACCAAAGAAATTGAAGGAATAAAAAGATGAGGATGCGTTAATTTAGGGAATCGTTATGCATTTATTTGGTAGCGACGGCTGTAATGCAAGAGAAAGCAGCAACTATATAATATAAATGCAACCTATTTTCATTACTTAGAACATTTTACTCACACAAAAAAGGATAACTACAAAGCCATGTCTAATGTGTGTAAAGCAAAAAAAAGAAGAAAATATAAGGAGAATATGTATTTTTTCCAGGATTTCCCAACAACCCAGTACTTTGCGTTTTAATCCTTACTTTAAAACTCATCATACACAGGAACAACAATAAAAATGCTTTTTTTTTTATTTTTGAAATACATTCATATATATATATATATATATATATATATATAATTATAATTGTTACAATCTAATCGTCTAAGTAATAATTTTAATAACAAAAATTAATAATTAATATTTTTTTGCACTATATAAATTTTTCATTCTAATAATTCCAAACTCAAATGTAGATGTATAATCAGTCTAAAATTACAGCTCAAGCTACGAGATATCTCGTAGCTGGCAGTTTTGGTACACACGCTTACTACGAGATATCTCGTATTTGGTAATGAAGAAGTTTAAAAGTATATAGTGAAAATTTCAAGTAAGAAGTTGAATTTTTGAGATAAAAATTAAGGAGTTTTTTTTTATTGATATGTGATTATAACCATACTAACTTACGTGTAATTATAACTGTGTTTCTCTCTTTTTATCGTTATCAGGAAAACTACTGATTCAAAGAATGCAGAAACATTGGCCTATGGATCCTGGAGAACGTGGAAGGTAGGAAGCTATTTAATGGCAGCCAGACGAGTCATAGCAGGTTACTTAGTTCTAAAGCCAGCTGGAGGTGAGCATTTCCTCTATTATATAATTCTGAATCTGTAAGGGTTGCCCAAAGGAAGGTGGCATTTCCGACAGTTTGATAAATGATTTAATGATATTAATATAAATTTAGTATACAAAGGAAAGAAGTAACACAAACGTAACAGATAGGCTAGACAAAGTCACGTTGTAGGTTGAAACAAGTGTCCCAGTGGTCCACAACATGATGTATAACCCTGGGTGAAGAAACTCCCGTACGGGTTGAGGGACCAATTTTCAACTGCATCTTGGACCTCATCATCTTAACGAAATCACCGTCCCTTTATAGCTTTCTAGAGGGTGGCGAGAGGTCCGGGCTGTAAGGAGGATGTTCGTGAACTTCCCAGTGGAATTGCCGTAATAATGTTTGGCACACCACAACCACAGGAGGCCGAGAATTATCATGCAAGATGATAATCAACTCCGGACAGCATGCCACATCAGCAGTTCTTGATATTTTTTCTCAGTTCATGCAATGGGGCACAGTACGTGAAGTACTGACAGTCATATCGTTGGGAGGTATTCATGATGCGAACGATGCCTTTTAACGTGCCCCCACATTATCACACACGCATCTGGCGGGATCTGACGATATCGCATGCATTCCTAGCACTCTACACTTTCTACGGGGGCATGTGCAGTCATCATTCTCGTCAAATTGTGGATTTATTACAGCAATTTCATATTCATTTGGCTGATCCTTATAAAATGTATCGAAATTTCAAAACCAATTTTTGTCTCTTACATAATTTTAATTCTAAATTTTCCTCATCAAAAATGTTCAGTTAAAAAGATTTTTTTAGAATAAGTCTTTATAAAAATAAGAATAACCATCAAAACCTTTGAATTAAATCATCGAATTTCAAAATATCAACATTAAAAAATGCCATCATACTATATAAAACTTCAATAAATTTAAAAAATCCATTGATGATTACAAGATTCCAAAAATTAAGTAGTATTCTTCTAGATCTGTTTAATTTTGAATTAATTTTAATTAATCTTCTCTTAAAGTTTAACCTTGAAATGAATTGATAAGGTTGGATTGTAAACAATAGATTGAATCCTAAATTTTAAATATAAAAACAAGCTCATCTCGGTTATCACCTGTTCTCAAAATATAGTAGGAAGATTTTTCCTCATTTGTAAACAATATCATTGTATCACAAAAAGTTCCAATGATAAAACTAGTTATTTAAGACAAAAAATAAGTTGTTTAAACATTGTGTTTTGCTTGAAAGATCGATATACTGTATCAAAGACGCGTATTTTAAAAATTAGGTAAAATTAAATCGATATATATATATATATATATATATATATATATATATATATATATATATATATGAGGGTTTTTTTTCCGAAATTCTACAAGAAGATTTGATTTATTATACAAATGAGCTTAAAATATTTTTAAAAATTCAGATACTTTTCCCGCTTTTAGGTTAAAAAATTTCTTAAGCTATCTTACTAAGATTTAAATTCTTTAAATACTGTTGCTCTTAAAGGCATTAAATTTTCATTCATTTCAGGTGGGAGGAGAAATCCCAGTCAGTGTAAAATTCTTTAAAAAAATAAAATCATTTATTTTATTAGAAAAGAAAAAAGTAAAAATTAGCGTTTCGAAGTTGATATGCAAAAAAAGATTATTTAATATTTTCTTATCTAATTCTATGGTAAATACTTTTGAGAACTAGAAACTTTATCTTAATAAAGACAGAAATAACTTAACTTTTATTTAACTTATAAATGTGCTATTCTACATTATCATATCTCAAAACCTACATTTTTCCAAAATGTAATTTCAAAAGCAAATTTTGTCCTCTTCCTCAGTCATAACATTTAAGTCAATGGTAAATATGTTGCACAAATAGAATGAGAAATGTAGGACATTCAACAGTTTTGTATAAAAATTACAATAAAGTTGTAAAAATTTATCAATTTTTATTAATTTTTACCCATAAATATAAACCAAGATTAACTCTTAACAATCAAACTTTAAATTTCATTTTGACGAACAATAAAAGTATAGTTTCAAAGCACTTGTAAGCTTGAAAACTAGCAAATACATTGTATATAATTCAGTTTTATTCAAAATTTCCTAATATTCTATAGATCTCACGTTACATTTAGATGTGCTGCTTTGATTCCCATTCTATAATATTATATTCAATATTTATCTCTCATTTCCCATACGAAGGAACCCTAAATTTACATAATCCTCAATACATACATTTTGGGAATGTAATTTCTAATATCATAGGTATCACGATAATTATTTTGTACTGTTTACTCGTTGTTAATATTTTTTTATGTTTGACTTCATTGAAATAGTTTATCGTATATTCCTCATGTCTAATTCAACTCAAATTAAAATTTGAAATTAATTAGTTATTAGATATAAATATTTCAATCTTTCAAAAGACTTTTATGAAAATCTATACTTATCCTGAAATATAATTAATTTCTAATCAATATTAAAATAGGATTTCAGTTTTGAATTCCCCTTGATATATATGTAGTGCAATTTATTTTTAGATCGAATAATTAGTCTTCTCTTCTAGCACTTTAAATAAATGCATTCTCTGGGGCATTAATTTTTCTTGGTTTGTTATTTATACCAATTTTTAAAAAAACGTGATTGTTTCTTTCTTGGTTCTTTTTCTGTCGATTGTACATAATTATAAAGTTCTGAAAGAAAATTTATTTCTTAAATTTGCTTTGAATATTTGCAATCGTTCATTAAAAATGATGATCGTATACTTGTTTCTAAAACTTAAAAAAAAGTTATACGTTCAATTTCAAAAACAAATCTTAGCAGTTCAATTTCTTTTTTCTTTTTGAGAATGTTATTTTATTTTACAATGCAAACAAGAAAAATATTTATAGAAAACTGACATACATGTATATATATACATATTTGGTTGTCTGTCAAAAAGTAAAATTAAATTAGTATGTATTACCCACATAATATTTCTTCATATGCTTATGAAATTTATATGGTAAGCACAAATTGTATTTATGAAAATTTAACTTTTAAAATAATAACTATTTGAATGCTTTAGTAGTTTCTTAATACTTCCATTTAACTTTTCTCAGACTCAACGTTCGTGTCATGTTCAGAATATATATATTATCTACAGCCATGAATTATTTCATATATAATTGTTACGTATATCATCAAGTTTTAAGTTGTCTATTTTTTCAAAACCAATTTTAAGTCGTGTGAAACTTATGAAATATTTCTTCCAACCACTGGAGAATCATATCACTACTACATACAAATCACGATTTAATTTTTTTTTTAAATGTTTTAAAAAAAAAAAAAAATTTAAACTTTAAAGACGAGTCCAAAACAATGACGCGCATTATCCTGTCTCTCTTTTTTCGGTTGTAAATTTTTCATTTACCATTAAGTTTCGTTTCATTTCAATTTTTAATTTCACTTTCTGTACTAGCACCTTGCTAATTAATTCGAAAGTGTTTCATTCGGTTAGAGTCTACAGATAAATCTAAGCAGTTAAAATTGAATCTCCTTTATTTAATTATCAAAACAAACGAGTTAAGTTTAGTTAATACCATACACCATACTCTTAGAAAAGTAGTTTAAAAAATAACTCACTAGTCTATGAAAAATCATAATTACGAGTACGAGTATAAACTCAGTTTATTTTTAATATATCTATATTTATTTAATAGCTTATAATTAACGAATTCAGCATGAATGCTGAAAGATAAACTCTCCAGCACAATTTACATGAGAGCATTTACATTTACCATATAATAATTTTCACAGTTAAGATATTATTATATTTCATCACATATCCTAATACGCATATATTATCGTATTGAGCCTCGTTTTTATTCAGTTATGCGTCACACAATTGAATAAAGAATTTGTAAAGTGCTGTACTCTTCTTCTAGAAACATATATAAACTGCATTACCATCTTCTTATTTTAAGAAAACTTAGCTTCCGGTCTTCTGGAATCACATATAATGGGAATGTATGTACTTTATCGAGCATTAGCTCTTAAAATATTCATATATTAGATTGTATATGTATAATATATATATACTAAATGTTAACCCAACATATAAATCTTCTTTTAGTTGCTCAGCATATTGTTAGATGGCAAAGTTCATTACTTAGCCAATACATGAAAAGGCTAAAAATAAATAAATAAAACGCACGGCAGAAGGGGCTTTATTATACTTCTTTGACTTATGGATCCTATTAAGTAGATGCTTTCCGATCGGAAGCAACCTTTTGAATGGGTAATGAGCCCTTGCATGTTGACATTCTAGAACAACTAATCATTTATGCGATGAGTTTTTATTAGTGAGTCATTCTTTATTTATGATGTTTTGCTAAGTATTTCCATTCGAATCATTATTTTCCTATTTTTTGCCATTAAGACCCTTTTCTAGAGAACTTGCGCATTTTCTTGCTTTGTTCTAAGCGTAAGTCATCGAAATAAATTAACAAATAAAAGTGCTCCTCTGAAAAGTCTTTGAAAACTTCCATTCAATAAGTACGAACAAGAATGGTCATGGAATAGCATTTAGTATTCAATAGAAATCTTAAGTCTCCCTATTTTTGGAATTCAATGGCCATTTTTGTTAAAAAAATTTTCAATGTTCCCTATTTTTTCGGTAATGTTAGATTCGGTAATTTTTCCCTTTAACTCTTTAAACTGAATAATGCTTCTATTTCATTCATTTAACATTAAAAGCTTCTTAATTTAGTCTCATTTTCTTTCTATTTCAGATTAAGTAAAAGAGAAAATTCAGATAGATAATGTTAAGGAAATGAAAAATCTCACTATGATAGCTGAACTCGCAATTAAAAATTGAGGAATCCTTAACGAGCAAAAAAATAACTCATATTAATCTGGAATCCATATTCGCAATATAAAATGTATTGTGTGTGTGTATGACGTCTTTGTTGTTAAATTCTAATTCAAATTCCTTTCCTCCATCAAAAGAAAATTAAAAGAATAATGTTCACGTTTTTCTCCAAAAACTGGAATACAAAACATCTGTCAAAAGCCAATTCTGGTAGCCTTGTGTGTGTTAAGGGAACAGTTGATTTTTTTCCATGCAAACCCAAATTGTTATAAAGTTCAAAAGTAATTACTGTATTTAATTAATTGAAATGAATTATTTTCGTGCTTTTCTTAGTTATTGTTGTCAAATCTTAATATTTGTTTAAGATTTCAAATCTAAAAGTTCTGTTTACAGTAGTGCCCCTATATAGCACGGTAAATACATTCCGTATAATATGAATGCCCGTTGTACGAGTTCACTTACATTATACAACTATTTAATTTTAAACACAGCATAGTTGTTAGTATGTATAAATCAGAGGTGTGACAAATATGCATTTCCTCTAGATTAAACCAGGTTTAATTTCGCAAAGATTTATCTTTCTAAAACTTTTGATCCTCAAAATTAAGTAGAATAAAATAAATTATAGACACTTTTTCAGTCACGTTTAATGTGTATCAACTAGAAAAAAACCTGGGCGATCTCCTCTAAAAAAGGGATTTCTCCAGAATTTGAGAAACACAGTGACGTTTAGTGTTACCAGCCAAAAGTTATATTAACTATTAGAGCTAAAATGTAATAAAATCGCAACATCTGTCTTATTCTTATACGAGCCTCTTTTAGCGTATTATACAAACAGGATCACAGTTTTCTCGTTATGTTATACAAATTTGTATTATATAAACCCTTGTTGTATATGGAGGGGGGTTGTAATATCAAATTTTTGAATTCCATTGAAATCACAAACTAAAACTATTTATGCTACATGGAAAAACAACGTATCATTAAAATTATCTATTTTTCGTTTCATCGAAAAAATAAATTTTAATTTTTTTAAAAAAAGTAAACTTTTTAGTTTGTATCGATGTTACTCAGTTTTACTCTTGCATAAAAAAGCTGCTGCAATAAATAATGCAATCCAGTGGCGCATATCAGACTTTCGCAGGTGGTCTTATTTTCATTTTTAGTTGGAATCACGCAGCCTGTTTCATAAATCTATAGTTTGCTTAAGAAATATGTATGATTTTGTATATGCTGATCACGTACCGAATGTGTAAAGAGATTTATGTTTTTACGTAAGTTTCAAAACACATAGATTTTGATTTTCCAGGACACCATTTCTTAAGAGATGTCAGTGTAGTCATATTGCGAGTTAAAAAACATTCAAAAGAAATTTGGAAATATATTGGGAAAGATTTTCCATATATCAGAGAATCATACTTTTAAGGTTACATAACAGATGTGGTCTGCCTATGTAATGTATCGATGTAATATTTACATTGTATTTAATACTGAAGGTATCTGAATATTATCAAGATTTTAATTGTTAAATTATACTCAATAAAAATTAAAATTATTTGTTGGTCATTTTTGTTGATAGAATATTTTTTTCTATATAATACAGCTTAAAATATTCTTAGATGTTACAAGTTTAGGTTAAGTTTGGCTAAACAAATTTAGGTTAAATTTGGCTAAGCAAATTTAGATTAGAGAAAACAAATTTAGGTTAAATTTGGCTAAGCAAATTTAGATTAGACAAAACAAATTTAGGTTAAATTTGGCTAAGCAAATTTAGATTAGACAAAACAAATTTAGGTTAAATTTTCCCTTTTTTTTACTATATTCTTCTAAGATGTTCTTTAAAAAGCGCAAGTTAAGTTTCAGTCATTGAAGTCCTTTCAAATGCTTCAATATCCCTCCTAAGATGTTTAACTTTTGGCATTCTCAATTTACTTGTTGAATAATTTCTTTAAGCTTTTTCAAGGTAAAATTTACTTAATGACAGAAATAAATCTTCTGAAATATAATTATTAACACATATAATTCCAATAATAATAATAAATAATAATTCGTTTAATATTTACACACAGTAATCATCTCTACTTTAATTGCAACCTGAATTCATAAATAAAATGCTTGTAAATAAAAGCTAAACATAAAAAGTTTAATAATAATAAATAAAGCAAAGGAACATCGAGATGATTTATTTTAGGTGAGAAAAGAAATTTAAAGCAACCCAAAATTAGCTCTAAATTTTCAAAGCTTTGCAACCATTTATTACCGCTACAAATTTTATGATATCATTTTTATGGATGAAAAACAAAACGTATCCATCCAATTTTCAAAGGATCAACTAGTAAAATCTACAAAAAAATTTCCTTGGCACATCTTTCCCAAAAATAAATAATTCAGATCATGAACATTGCTTAAAAAAAATACGTAACGAGATTATTTACAACCGAGATTGACGAGAGCGAAAGCTTTCTCGTATAACCAATTAGGGATGAGTTATGTTATTGCGCGAAAAATGCAGTGTCCTATCTATCCCCTTTTTGAGGAGGCAGGGCGGCGTAAAGGAGAAAACTACCGCCATGAAACCGTACAAACTTTCTACATTTCCGTCATCCTCTCGTAGAAATACTAATTCAGAGTAACGACCTGATCCCTTTCCGCCAGCAACCACCTGCTACTTTTCCGCTTCACCCTCACTTTAGAAGGTTGTTTCGGAAAAGAATGTCGTTGAACCGAATGTGGTAAATACGATGACAAAGACAGCAAATACGATATTTTTCAACTTCCAGTCAACCCGGAAATTAGGATCGATACTTACAGGATGGGCTTCGATATAAAAAGAAAGGTTTCAATTTGTTTCCTTTTCACAAATTATGTTTCTTAAAAATGTTTCAATTCAATCGACTGTACAAAAAAGGAATTCAAGAACAACTTTTGAGGCATCATCTAAAGTTTTTTTTTTTTAAATTACGATTTCGAATATATTTTAATAATACCAAGAAAATTTATTTCTATCGAATTTTTCATTAAATATTCCATCATGTTTTTATACTCTAATACACATTTTATGTTAAATTAAAATATATTACAACTTATATAATTTTAATTCATGTTTAATAAAATGATTTTTTTTATTTCCTAGTACACATTTTCAAATGTTTCATTTAAATTTTTTTTTTCAAAATCAATCCAAAATTGTATCAAAATATGTTTTTGAAATATCCATATTAATTTCAAATTTAGTTTTTGTGTTTCGCATGAACGAAACTCAAAGCCATCCTCAGAAAAACATAATATTTTATTATGCAACATAT
Source organism: Trichonephila clavipes (assembly GCA_019973935.1). Taxonomy (NCBI): domain Eukaryota; kingdom Metazoa; phylum Arthropoda; class Arachnida; order Araneae; family Nephilidae; genus Trichonephila; species Trichonephila clavipes. Next base: position 95,551 of record BMAU01018151.1, on the reverse strand, counting down.
TTTGAAAAATTATAAATTTATAGCATAAAATAACTCAATCGTTGAATTGATTTAAGTCTCTCTCTGCTAATTTATATAAAACTCAACTAATTTATACGTAAAACTGAAATAAATGTGGACTACAAGGCGCTTATCTTCTTTCTTTACAAGTGTATTATATTAAATCTCGATTTTGTACCTCGTATATAATTTGAATGTCTTTAAGAACCTCTTATTTTCAGATTTTATTTAATTATTATCAGCTTATATTTTATCTATATAATTTACTATTTTCTTTCTTCAAAAAATAAGTTACTCGAATAGTTAAAATATTGAGCGTTCTATTGCATTAGAAGTGTCCAGAATGCGATGCAATTTAGTCGAAATAACATAAAATATAAGACCAAGCCGCTGTTAATAGACTCCAAAAAGGAAAATCAATTACTAGAGCTAGTTGAAACAAATTAGTTGCACTTTGAAACATAAATATTATTATACAAAATGAAATTTAAGTATTTACACTCTATAAAGAATGATTCAACAAGAAGGGTTTATTTGAATGTGTGATGAAAAATGGTAGGTGTAATATACACCTATTAAAAGTGAAACGTTAAAAGAATCGTAAGAATTAAATGTTTTATTGCGGAAATAGAGCTACGAGAACAAAAATATAATCAATAATCCGTTGTCCCACCTGTGCCCCTTATGCAAGCTGTTACCGTAATGGACTTTGGCCCAAAAACTTTGATCAATTTCCTTCAGTGCGATAGCTGCCATAAACAAAATTTTTAAAAAATGATCATAAATATAAATTTGTAATGCGTGATTATAACTTACTTCTGTGAGCCCCGTGTGATACTTTGTGTTGTACGGGGATCTTATAATTGTTTTCAATAAAAAAATATAAATAATCAAAGTAGTTATTTTCAAAGATTCACTATCCCTACTGATAATAGTAACGAGGAAGATCAACTTAATCCAACGATAAAAAATTCATTTATCTGAAATACTTGCATTCACTCAGAACTGTAGCTCCTTCAAAATGAAAGAAGCTGTACTGTTTACGATGATGTCTGGAATCTGACATTCAATAAAACTTATCCGTGAACTTTCGAAAACTGATTTTACTCTCAAGGTCAATAAGTGCCTAGGTCTAGGAAATGAAGTACTATTTATTTGATGAATCAAACTCTCAAAATGAAAATACCCCTTTCTCTGCTAATCTCAAACTTCTTAACTAACAACTATCTACTTCCTTACCATCTATCTCTGGCACTCATTTTTATATATTTTAGAACTAATCTACATAATCTGTTTCCACTGTAAGAAGGTGGCAGAATACTACCCCATGTTAGTTTAAGAGGGAACTTAACGAGATAGCCTACTATATGCAATGCAAGACCAGGAGTCCGTGAAAGGAAGAGCAACATTACGGGACGTGGAATCCCGTCGATTTACTGCCCTTTTGTAAGGGTGCCATAGGTGTTAAGCAAAGGAATCTTGCTTCTGAAATGAAATGGTATCCCCTACCATTACTCTTGGTTGTCAAGCTGTATGCCAGACTACAATTTGGTAAGTATCCAATAGCTGTCCTGCGCGTCTCTAGATACTTGTCATAGAGGATCGGTTTGAAGCAGGACTTATTCTTTAAAATAATTATACTGCAGTTCGTGAAATTCCAAATAGAATGTGCCTGGAATTACTGTAAATGTGACTGAAGATAGGCATCTGTGAGGAGGAGTCATCTCAGCTGCTTCCGTGACTCAACCCCTTTTATTGAGTCGCTTATTGATAGTCCTTGTATTCACTGGTATCTTAGACGTCGGATAGCTGACAAAATCGTATCAGGGGCTTTGAGCGCTGGTAGGATGATCACTCTGGCCATGACTTCTGCCATCACTTTCATTCCACAGCAACCAACTTGATTCTCTGTATGATCTCGGCTCATTTGTTTCTGCTAAAATCACCGAATGGTTGCCGGTCGAATAGCTCCAACCCGATACCAAACGATTATGCGATATTTAACCCCAACCTGCTTCCTTTATCCCAATGATACGTCCTCTTCTAAATGCTGACATCTGCTTATAACTTTTGCTAATTCGTCTACGAGACGCTGACACAGTCCAGGTTGATCAATGGTGCTACATTCGCCTGAATTCAATGTCTTTGTATGGGAATGCCCTTTGTTTTATTTTACCAAACGAAGGCCCAGTTGCAATGCGCTGGAGCTCCAGCTAATCAGTTATAAACCTTCAAAAAGTAGTCCTTTGCATATGGTTTCATAAAGTATGTGCATACGCAGTTTTGACCCATTATGAAAATTTATTTCTAGTGCATCAGTTTTTATGTTAAAAAGTGTACTAAAATATAACTGTCACAAATACTTGAAATAAGATACTAATTTAACAAATTTCTGAGGTATAAAGATATAATCTTATTATTATCACTTCAGATATCTGTTTATTTTCTTTCTATACTTATATTAAGCTTCGATATTCAAAAAAGTCATGCAAATATATGTTCTGCCACGATCAATCGAGATAGATAAGACTGCCACCTATATTTTTGTCAGAATGATTTATTGGTACTAAATCTTGAATCAGCATTAAGTCAAATAAGGGTACAAAACTATAAAGAATTATTTTGAAAAGTATATAGATGTATATTCTAAGGATTCTTAATTTGGTTGAGATAATTTTTTAAAATATTATCATTCTCTGAAGGAAAAAATTGAAATTAAATTTTCTTAACAAACTAAGATATAATATTCTTCACCCCAGTTCAGTACTACGATCAATTGCAATCTTAAATAAATATTCCATTAAAACAGGTCTCAAATTGAAAATCTCTTAAATGTATTCTTCATGCTGATGCAATGATCATTCATTTTTCTGTAAAAAGTGGTGATGTCGCTAAAAATGAGTTTGATACCAGATCTTAGAGTATCCATTGGTCCTTCATCGTAATCTCCTCACAAACAGGGGTGCTATTAGAAATTGTAAATTGTAGAAAAGATATGCTATTATATGATTATGTATATTTGGCTCTTTACTTTTGGAACTCTCCTGATGTGGAAACAGAAAAGTGTAGGGATTTAGAGAAAATACTCACGCGTGGTTAAGTAATTGATTAAAAAAGTCCTTTACAGCTTATCTTGTCTTTCTCATAACCCAATGTATTAGCTATTCAACTAACATGATGAAATCTAATCCCAATGCCTTCTGCATAATATTTTTTTAAATCAAAACCTTAGCTTTTCATCCACATCTTCTGATACTTTTTACACTTGTAAATAATACAATAACTTTTAGATTTCATTATTATCCAGTGATGTTAATTTTCCATACAATGAATTATTTTAGAATTAGTATCTTATTTTATCCATGGGACTGTACATCAATTGATTGTTATACTCTCGCTGTACTCAGTACTCAAGTACCACATCGATTACATTCCCTCATTAACATTTGCATCAAACATTAATAATATGAAAATCTCGCTCTCTTATAACGTGTAAAAGATTATTTTATGTTTTTGCTACTATTTTCTTGCTTTCTATGTACCTGAAATAAATCTTGAATTGTCGTAAAAATAAGCAACACGAAATATTTTGTACATAACATTCCGTTGAAAAAAGTCCCTACACTTTTCATGTTTCTAAACCATGTTTCATGTTTTACTTTTTTTAAGTTCTTTACTACAATTTGTATAACAATGATCGATTCATTGTTTAGTAACTTCGCAATTGGAAATTATTTGGAGGTGGACCTCTTAGTTCTAAACATTTGCCAAGTGATCAGGACGACATCTTAGCTAGCCTCACACTCTCAAAATTTCCACAATTCGCTAATAGGAGAACTTTGAGCCTAGATAGATAGAGCCTAGTTCATTAATTCTTTCTATGTGGTTGGTCTCCAGTAGTACCAGAACTCGAACCCATAAACTGACTGAAACAACGCACAAGCCACGAGTTTGCAATAATAACCACTCGGCTACGAAGATTTGATTTTAATTAACGACGCACTGTGAAGGAACAAGAAGCCTGGTGACGAATCTCGATTCAAGGCCGCTTGCATCTCAAGGCCTGAATGTATCATACAATTTTAAGTGTCATATTTAACAAATGCTTTCCAATGAATGTACAATGAAACAAGAAAAATCTTTACCACTTCTTGCAAAATATAAATTTTATGGTGCGTTTCATTGAAAATATTAAATAAATAAATAATGCATTCGTTTTACGATAAGAATTAACCATAAGTTTTACTTAAAAAATAGTTTTCGAGAAAATTACTCATTATTCTTGTTATTATGATGTGATGGTTGTTGTAATTGTATTAATCTTAAAAATACATTTGAATGAATTAAAAATCAGTAATATACTTATACGCGTGTTTGTGCTCGGGTAATTAAATACTTCATTATTTGATTGCCCAATGGAGTTTTCTAAGGTTACCATTTGAGAATGTGTGTGTGGAAAGTTTGTTTCTTACATATAGGAGTGACTTTTTCTTTATAGAGGCTATTGAAGAATTCCAGTAGTATTAGAAATGACAACCTTTGAAGGAAATAAATATTAAAACTATAACACAGTGGGGAAATGCGTGCATAACATTTCCATAAAACTATTATAATTATATAGTTTTATGTTGAAGTTACGGAAGTTATATAGCAATTAAATATATTTTATTCATTAAAGTGGTATAGTTTGTAGCTAAATACAAGCTATTTTACGTTTGCTTTGCTTTCAAACAGTTATAAATACATAATTATTAAAGTGGCTCATAAAAGTTGTAATAATCAAATTCTTGTATTTTACAGTATTATATATAACAGATAATCACATGTATAAGAAATAGTAAGCTACAAAAAAACCTAAAGGACCAAAATTTTTTATGACTGTAGCAGTCTCATTTTACATAAAGTAATAAAAAAAATTATCTTGCAACTCATCAAGTAACAAAAATTAAAAATGTACAAAAAATTTAACTTTATATAGCTGTCTCTCCATAGTAACGAAAAGATTCTGGTTTTAAAATAATATTCTTTTTAAAAGGTAAAAAAAATATGAAGAAGTCGATATATTATCCAAAATGCAATATATTTTCCCAAAATATATTGCACTTTTCACATTTGATTAAATATAGAAAGGGGTGTCTGGAGCTTCTGCGCACCTTTCCTGTCTATGTTACTGGTTTTTCCTGTACTTCCACATTTCTTCGTTTTCCGATGAAAAAAGTCACTGTATAAGAATTTTTAATCCTTTCAAAATGATTTGAAATCTTTCATCCCACTGATTTCAAATTTCGATAAAGCTGAAAACTCTTCAGCTATTGAATAAGGAATAAAACTAAGGGAAATCACGATTTATTGAAATATCTGTATTACATTTCTTACTCTGATGTAATAAAAATTATTCTTTCATCTGAGATTCTCTGATTTAACATTTTATTTATCCCAATTATAATAAATTCACTTTATTTTGAAACATGAAAACACCAAAACATATCCATGTGCATTTAAAAACTTTAAAAAAATAAGCGAATGTAACTCGATTTTTCCCCTACAAATACAGATTTACAGATTTATGTAAAATTTGAGCTGAAATCTTCGTGAAATGTATCAAAACAGTTATCTGAAGTACTAAAATACTATTAAAAAGATAATATTTCATATTGCTTCAAAGTTAATACAAAAGCAATAAAATAAATTTCCAATATATTCTAGAAAGCTTATATAAATAATGACTCATCCGTGTTTTTTCTTCGAATATTCTATTAAATTGTTCTCGTTTCCAGAAGAAATTTTCTGGCTAACTGACACGGAAAAAACTTCTTCATTAAAAAAAACATCTGTTAAATTACTCCTGATCATGAAAAATAGCCTTAACCCATTAACGTAATTTAATTCAATCCATTATCTTCTTTCAATTCAGTATAGTCTTCCTAATGCAAAAACCTATTGAGAGTGAACCGATGTGCCATGGCAACAATCACTTCCATGTGACGTCACCCCCACCTGTTGACGAGGCCAGAGCAGCCTGAATCACCAGAACAAGGTTCTCCCTGTTTTACGTGAGATACTGGCACAAGATACAGAATTTTTCCATCAGTTGCATGTCCTTTATGGTGCTTAAACAGCAGGTGCGTACTCTGTATTCCCAGTGCTCACTTCGCGTGCTTAGCGCTCACAATCTTCGAACTGTTTTCACATTCCCTGCATGCTCACATCGAAAGCAGTATCGGCTGAATATCTAACGGATTTCGATTGTTGGGTTAAAAATCTTTAAAAAATAAAGTGCTTTGATGTGCTAAAGATGTGGATATTTGCTGTGCATTAAGAATATGGAAATGAAGCGCCCGAAAGAAATTGTCTTTGCCGGCTAAAGCCTGTTTGAAGGATATTTCTAGATTACTGGATAGAGTACTTCTTTTAAAATTCGCAATTTTTAAGAGCATTTATCGTTCGAATCTTCAAAAAGTGTAGTAGGCTGTTTCTTGCTGACATAAATCGTATGCAACATCATTTCAACGGTATGGATTGAATGTATGGAAGAAAAAACGGAGCATATTCTCACTTGTTTTTATTGTTTCCTTCAATTTTGTGATATATTTTACCATCTAGCACTAAATATTATGCAAGTTTATAATGAAACATAAAACGAAATATCGAAATTTCTGAGCAATAGTATGGTCTTTTAACTATTAAGCCGTATGAAATTACTGAAATTTCTACGACAAATCATCTAACGATTTCTTTTTTGGATTTCAACAACACTTCTACAAAGTTGCTTTTTTTATTTTAAATACGTGAAAAGGAGGAAGAATATGTCATTTAGCTGCAAAAAGAATTCATCATAGAGAATTTCTTCTGTAGTATCTACCTCTTTTTACATAAATTCAGTAGCAACTGCTTGTAATCGGTATTTTTAATTATGTACAAACAATTTCCAATCTGATACATTTTCTTGTGATAAAGTGAAAGTCCATAAGATTATAGTATAGATCCTTCATGTATAACTATATTGTAACTGTTACTAAGTTATATTCAAAGCGAGAAAAAGAAGAGAATAATCAAGAATTGAAAATGATCATAAGTGTGGGTTTCGAATATATCGTGTTAAGAGATATTTTGTAAATAAATTGTGATGACTATGTCTCGAGGTCGATCACGATCCGATTCGAATACTAACCTTCAGGCATCCTTGAGAGGACCACTCACCGCCATTACTCCAACTTTTTCCAAGAATTTTGGAGGAATTGTTTTACGAAAAGGTAAGAAAAAGAATTTAATTTGAATTCATTTATCTCAAATATTTTGATAGTTGTTGTATATTGAACCAAAAGAATTTGGAATATCTTATGAAAAAGTCACATTTATGCATAATTCTTATTAATGACAGCTTTGTTATCTTTACAATTGATGCTCTAGTAGATAAAAGGGTTTGGTCATGCTCTATAGATTTTTCTGATTTTAGAGTGAAATAATTAGTGATTATTGTTCATGGATACGATCACGAGTAATTTAGGATTTTTCAAGAAGTATCGATATGTATTTGAATTTTCATCAATTTAATACAATCCATTTCTTTGAAGCACAATTTTTTTCAGTAATTTAAAATATTTATTTTATTGCCTAATACTGGCTGGAATTTTAAAATGTGCTTATCACTGGAAGGAACTATAAAAAATATTTATTAAAGAGATAACTTTTTAGCTGAAGGAATTTTTTTAAGTCGACAACTTATGCCAATTATATATTATATTATTAGAAGCATATTTGTGATATAAAATAACAAATTTAATGTAGAGAGAGAGAAGCTCTGGTTTTATTGCATACTTTCCGACTTCGGTACATTATGTTTCATATACAACATAGTATTGTTTTCTTATGTGTAACAATATGTAAAAAATTTGGATGATATTTTATATAAGAGAAAATTAACTGTTATATATAATTTATCATTATTAAGTCTATGTTGAAACAAGCTAGAGGTAGAGGTAGAAATTATAGTTGTAATATTTTTTGAAAGTGAATCCATTTTCTCAGTATATTTCATACTTGTAAGGTATATTTATAAAGTTTATTTTTCAGTTATAATTTTGAGAACTATATTTTTAAGATACGCATAAGCTGACTAACCCCTGGTGAAATTAATAAATATTATAAATAGTTAGTACAAGAGAAATGATTCTGTAAATAAATTAGCATACAAATAAAAAAAATTCTCCTTGTATAATAATAACCGATAAAATATTATCGGTTATATAATATAAAATAACCGGTGTAAATATTGGTGCTAAAAATAAATCAACAATACAAAGCATATTAAAAATAAATATAAGCATATCTGATTTTTAAGCATATTTTAAAACTTTACAAAAGTATGCAAAAGCTGCTACATGATATGTAAATATAGGTGATTTTATATAATACAAAATTTGACAATTTTTTTAAAAATTCACATTTTGAAAATAAATGTTCTACGATTAATGTTTCGTTATATTTTTTTTATTTAAAAGAATATACATTAAGCAGATTTTTTGTTCTTTCCGTTTTAAAAATCGAACTACTCAATGTAAAATAAAACTATTTACGCGGTGTTGAAAAGAATATTTACGAAGCGAAAGCAACGAAAACCGCAGAGGTTTTCAAATGTATTTGCTTTTGTTATTCATTCATTCATTCACACAAAAGCGCGACTTTCACCATTTGAAAGTGTTTAAATCTAGCAACTAGAAACTGTTTCCTTTATTCAAATTTGAATACAGTGCAAAAAGAAAAATATGCAATTATTCTGCTTTTTTTATTTAAAATTATTTTCTATTGTTCAAAATATATTTTACTGAACTTGAAAATATGACTTTATGAAAAGCTTTTAAATTGATAGAATGCTTGTAGTTATTCAGAAATTTAAATTAAAGGCTTTTATACATTTTAGATATTTTTTACCATATGTATACTTTTTTGCTATTCAAACCACTAAAAATTTATAAATTGGAAAAAAATGTGTGTTCAGAAACTTTTTTATAAACATTATTTTTAATCATTTTTTTTTTCAAATTTGCCCGTCATCAAAATATTTGAGATAACAATAAAGCAGTAAACAAAAAAGTTTAATATACAGTAGAACTGTTCATATAAGTAGTAGATTTAACTATTTTCTTGTATAAAAACTTTGATTTCGTATATAGTTAAGTCCTCGTACATTTCATATTCTATCAAAAGTCTGCCTGCTCTATCGTTGCATTATTCATTATTGTACAATGTCAGAAATTAGCTACCTGTTCATTTTAATTAAAAGTAGTCAATATACCGAAAAATCTGGCATATAACGCTCACCACCGTATAGCAAGCACTTAGACTTTCAAACTACTTTTTTCAATTTTTAGATATATTCGTCACATAAAGCGCACCACCCTTTTCACAAACTTGAAATATTTATATGCAATGCTATTGTATTTTGATGTCCTTTATTCGAGGTATTGTCCCAGGCTTTTGAAAAAATAGTATACTTCTTTTTTAAGTTATCATTTTTATACCCGGCGTATAACGCGCCCCCATAAATTTGGATCCTATTTTTTGTGTTAAAGGTGCGTGTTATGCGCCGGATTTTACGGTAGTTAATTGTGCTTAATTTAATCACAATTAAAGCGCTAAAATATTTAAATATATATCTTCTTAGATCTCTTTAACTTTTATCAAAAGTAATTACTATAAAAATAATGAAAGGAGTTAGAGCAAAAAAAAATACATACCATTATCTTATAATTGAAAGATTGGGAACAAATTTTGTTTTGTTTTTTTCCTCTTAAGGATAATCTTTCAACAAGGCTTGTTGAGAAACTAGATAGAAGCTATTTCCAATAATAAAGTTTTTCGAGCTAAGCAGTTTTGGTACACCAAAAGTAAAGTTTTCAATTTAATTGAATGTTAGTTTCATATACAATTTTCTCTGCTGAATGCAATCGTTTTCATGAATGTCGTCATTCCTGAATGTCTTCACACCTCAGTAAAAGTGTTAAAATAGCGCGGGGTGGTCGAACAAAAGAAAAATCGATCTTCTTTACTAGTCTCTGCCTGTAACACTGTCTTCCTTTTCAAAGAGCTCAAGACAAAAGATGGTATTACTTATACAATCAACAATGCCTTGCACGGCAAAAGTTTTGTTAAACAAAAGTTTCTTATTTTAATGTTCTATGCGCGTGCAAAACTAATTAAGTTAAGAGTTTAAAATTTCCTTTTTCTGCATATGAATTATCAGTAAAAAATTCGAATTTTAATTAACATAAACTGAACTTTACACATATACATTTATATATATGGTTGCCTTTTTAAGAAATAAATTTAAATCCATGATCTATAGTTATGTGCAATGGCAACTAATCATGATCTAACTGAAATTATGATATATTTATGTGAATGATTTCGAAAGAGAGGGTCATTCTGTCGACATCTTTTATATTTGAGTTTTAAATGGTTTAGCTAAACAACCAACTATTTAAAGTCTTAGAAAGAAAGTTCTGTTCATTGCAATCAAACAAGTTGTATTTTTTTCTACTGTCATTTTTTAATTTATATCAGTTACTAAGTATTTATAATTATAAAAATATTTATTTACTTTTAAACATACATCCATGAAACGGGTATAAGCATAATATTTAACTATGGTACACCTCAAACCTCTATATTTCAAGGAATTTCTTATTTCTTTGGCTTAGATTTTTTTTAGTAATTTTTAAATCTATATCTTTTTAAATTTAACCCTATACTTTGAATGCATGCCTTTTTATTTCGTTAAGTTTGTTCTCCTTTCAATCCTAAGAACACATTCTTAAATACCATGAAAAGTTGCTAAGGTCATTTTTTGAAGCATAAATGTGTATCCAGACTTCACAATTTTGTCAAAATTTATGATATTTAAAATCTTAACTTTTAATGCATTTTTCTTTCATATTTAGAAAGAACTTGAAAACGATAAATAAAAGGTCGAAGTTTAAGCAAACATGGAGTTTAATATACAGTTTCAATTTGTAGTTTATTTCGCTACAATGCAATAAAATAATTTCTATATAAATTATTCGTACCTTTATCGTACTGTATTTCTATAACTACACGAACTTCAAATGATGTAACGTTTGCTTTTATGTGTAAATTTCGTTCATACCAATACGCATTTTTTCTAAGGCTTGAATGTAAATGACTGACTTGATTTCTATTTACGTCGAACTCAAAAGCAACAGCAGAAGTTGAATAGTTAAATCAGCGTGATACTCCATGATTAGATGCTCAAATAAATGAGACTTTTTCCGCTCCATATATACGTATCAATTAATTCATCTTCTACCAATGCAGAAAAATTGTCAGGAGACATGATACAAGCGTCTACATCCCTCTGATTTAGTTAATCAAGCCTTATTTGTTGCATTCTTTGCTTGGAAGCTTTCTTAACCTCATGGGCATTCCTATTGGTGAGAGAGAATTCTACACATTTATTTAGTAGAAGATAAGAGTACATTCAGCTGCTAAGGGCATGGAGAAGATGTATAATCAAATTTAGTGGAATCGCGAGATCTTATTTTCCTCAAGTTACACATTTAAATTAAAAATAGCCTTGAAATTACAAAAGAATTATTTGATTCATCAATCTTTCATTGAATCTAATTTACGTAAAAATTCTTTTTTTATCATTTGCAACAATATCACTAGTTTCTTTTTTTATTTGATAACAAACAACATTTGGTAATTCTGATGAAATCATTGGAAATTACGTTGGGCATTCTTTATTTCTTTCTTTGCGTGGTGTTTTCTTTTTTTAACTTTGAATATGCTATACATCTTACGATACCTAAAAGTGTTGGAAATGTTAAAGTTTACATTGGTATTATATATGTGAGAACCCCTCTGGGTTCCACCCTGGACACCAAGAATGAATTGAGGCAAAGAATTACCAGACGACATTTTTACAATAACAAATTTATTTTTTCACTTGAATCAATTATTAACTTTCTAAATACAAAGATGAATCAATATGTCTACGTCAATGGGATTGAACTTTACTATTAAATTAAATCAAGAAATATGATACTAATCAACTATTAAACTCAATATCGAACGGGTTTACCAGAATAAGAGGACCGAGAGATATACGCAATTTGAATTACTAGAAATCATTAACTTTCCACTAACTCTATTATATATTTACTATTACGATCCGATAATTGAAATTTAAATATCACCTGACTTTTACTACTTTACTCCTTTCAAGTCGGCTCAAACTTTCCAAATGTAGATCGCTGCCTGATACTCAGCCAGAAACTAATCACGCAATCAACTTGAATCTTCTTAGAACTCTGTCAGTGTATCTCTTGGCTCAATAGCCTTCTTACTGCTAACTTACAACACTGTCCTTAAATACTTTGATTCATTTGCATGTCCCGTTTTCTTTTAAAGCTAGTTGGAAATATGCTCGAATTTACAATCCCCAAAGACGCCCAAGAGTATTAGTGATAAAGTACTGGACAGAGATTCGTCACATGTATAAAGTTCAGATTGACTTTGTATATTATAAACTATGTTTTATTTTATTTAGGAAGGTAAAAGAAAAAAAATTATATAAAGATATAAACCTGAAATTTAAAAAAATATTTAAAGTAAAATGCAGAAGGAGCATTTAATACTTGGTGCATGTATCTTTAATTAATAAATCTTTCTCAAATCTTTATTAAACGTATGCGTATCATGTTAAAACTGATTGATAATAGTAAAATAGCAAACATACATTCTCAGACAAAAGGTTAGATTCGACTCTTCGTATGATAATTATTACTTTTAATGCATTTTTTAATTGTCTAAAATATTTAAACTCCATTGATACTTGTTTTTCATTATATGATGTATATATATGAAAAGTATTAATTATGCTTCTGTTTTACTTTAAAATATTCAAACCTCAATCGACGTAACTTAATGTAATGTCCTATGTTTGTATTATCTGGCGTAATTTCAATAGAGCAATGAATTTAGAAGAGTAAGTTGAGCTAACATGTATGCTTGAACATTTAAACAATGAAGTGAAAAATTTCAATTTCGTTTTTTAAGCAAATCTAATGCATGGATTTTTAATTATTTCTATCGCACATGCAAATCTATGACTAAATCCATACTAAATAAGTTTGCTTTCATTTAAAAAGATGAAAAATCAAAAAATAAGTTACTCAAATAAATTTTGTGATACCTCTGTGTGTATAATGTTTTACGATTCATTTTTAAAAGTAATTTTTATGAACAAAAATATGTAATGTCACACTAATGTCGGGTGAAAAAGATATCTTACGCATATGATGAAAGTGAACAAAAATCGCAAGCTTTTACTTATATTTTAAGTAATGTAAATATTTTATTACCCATTTCCTTTTATAAAATGATTTTTTCTGACAAATAAAGTAATTTTATTCATACTGAGATTAATATACATTAACGAATCAGAAATGAAATCCTACTACACAGAATTCAAATTTTTGGATGTGTTTCTCATTTGTGCAATCATTATTATGTGTAAATCATACCAAGAGCCTTATGCTTCCGTTTCATGCGAGACTCGTTCACAAAAAAGTAACATCTGAAAATACAGTGTTTGATTGAGTAGAACATATGTGATCTAGTTTCAAAGTTCTAGATTATTGTTACACTCATAATATTTGAAGAAAGAATTTGAAAGCACGAGTAAAACATGTATGTTAGCATCGTAAATTGAAGATCTAGGTTATTTAAGTAATAATGTTCAAATTAAAAAGATTTACTGGCATTATTTTTCCTGCACGTGGAAAAACTTACGAAATTCCGTGTTTCTGTTTTTACACAATAGATGAAAGTAATCAAAATTAAGTAAATACTAAATGCCAGCAACATGAAGTCATTTTAGTTGTTATTGACCTCGGAATTGTTCTTAGGATATTTTTGTGCTAATATTGACACTGTCAAAATAATTAACTATCTCTTAAACGGTTTCAACATCAACATCGTATTTCGCTCGTAAATCTTTTTACCTGAAATTAATCTAGTATCCTCCTAATTTCCGTTAGAAAATATTGCGTTGTGTGTATACATTTTAAAGGAATTTTTGATTATCTAAATTTTGATAGACGTGATAAAGTTTACAATATTTTTGGTTATTTGAGTTAAAACTGATATTATAATTCTAAAACTTAATAAATCACTCATAAAACCTTTTTAATGCTAACATCAGTTAAGAAAATATTTTTTTACCTCTTTTTATACATTGTATTAAAATATTTTGAGCATCTGAAAATAGTAATGGGCTTATAAAAGTAGTAGCATTAACAATTATTGTCCTTGTCTTTTTAAAATCAACGGCGTAATTGACATTCTGAAGACAAATCCCACTGTATGATAGTCATAAAAATTTAATTGTTTTGTGAAAAGACGTTACTATAAATATAATATAAAACTTGAAATTTACAAAAACTCTCATGTACAATATACAATAATTTAATCAGGGAGTATTGGAGATTCTAAATATATCTAAATTGAAATGTAAATATGCCCTGAAGTGCACAAAATCATGAGGTAATAATATACAATTACACACAGAAGTCAGTAAAGTCGTTTAAAAATGTATAAAGGGGCAGTTCATTGTAAAAGTTTAATTTGTTTTTAAATGATTCATGGGAAAACTACTGGATTGAATAGACTTTTTGGATGCATACTGCTGGTTGAAGTTAGACGCGTGAGGCATTCCATCTCAAAAATTGTTTTAAAATTAAGCTTTCGTCTATCCACAGTGTCAGTAATATGTCAAGCTTTCTTTACTCTCGTGATTTCTTAGTTTTAACTCTGTGGTTGGTCAGATCCGGTAGCTCATACAATGTTACATCATCTCATTACAAAATTTATCAATGTAGCGCTTTTTTGAAAACTAAATTGTGTTTCCCATTAGGTTAGTAAATAAAAAAATCAAGTATTGTGTGATATCTTAGAGGGTTCAGGGCAATAAAATATTTTCTTATAAAGTCCTCTCAAGGAAATTGAAATAGAGAATCGTAACACCCCGTGATGATTTAACTCATTTCGGGTCCTGGACACAGAAGATAACCCTTGGCACTGGTAATTCGAAATTTATAACCAGAAAATCAGGTTAAGTTCAACTTACCCGAGCCCCTGGGTACCCTCCCCAAGCACCCAATGGATAAACCGACATTGTCATTACATATATTCATATACAGGGGTGATCAAAAATTGTATACACACTTTAAAACTGTGTAATGCGTTAATGCCATAAATTTGAGATCGTATTGGCTGTGGAATTAAGCTATAAGAATTAGCATTAACAGTTGACATTAGTGCTTCGACGTATTTAACAATAGTTTTTTCTCTAGTTGTTGTAGTAGGGAAAGTGAAACCATAGCGCAAGTACGTCTGAATTTCAAGCAGCTAAAAAGCATTTTGAAATGGTATAGGAAGTTCGAGAATATCATTGAAGTGCAACGACATTGAAGACAACAATATTGAACGGAACCAACAACACGCTTAAGCATTGCTAGCCTTCGCGATAAGCTGATGAGAACAATATTGGATTTGCATAAGGGACGATCATGTCAGCCACGCGCATCAACAAGCAAAGCGTTTTCTGTTGCAGCGTTAGATTCGATCACACGGTCACCACAAAAATCAACATCACAATGTGCATTTGAAACAGGTGTGTGTAGGACTAGCATGGATCGTATTTTGCACAGAGCAAAATGGAAAGTCAACGTACCACAATTGTTACACACACGAGGATGACCCAGATGGAAGAACTCAGTTTAGTGAATGGTACCTCGTGCAGATTAAAATGATGCAAATTTTTCCCAAGGCTGTGTGGACTGATGAAGAACAGTTTAGATTAAATGGTACGGTAAACAGGCATATATATAATTGTGTGTTCTGGGCTCCACGAAATACGCATTTTCATGTTAAGCAAGCGGTAAATGCTCTGGGATATCACGTTTGGTGTGGGTTATCCTCAAGTGGACACTGAATTTTTTTTCGAGGGTAGAATTAGTGGAAAGGTCTACTTGGAGACGCCTGATACATTAATTTTACAACGCATTGGGGCTTTGTTTGGTGATGATCATTTTCTCATCCAACAAGATGGCGCTCCACCCCACCACCATACATATGTGTGTGCCTATCTGGATAACGTTGCACCGGGTCATTGGATTGGACGAAGGGTACCGATTGAGTACCCTGCACGTTCACCTAATTTAACCCGACTTGACTTTTTCTTATGGGATTACCTCAAGAATGTAGTGTACAACAAGAAACCGCACACATTAGAGGAACTGCGCTATGAAATTGAAACTGCTAGTCACGCAATTCCTGTAGATACTCTGAGAGGTTGAAAATAATGTACGACATCGTGCTCAAAAATGTTGAAGGTGGGTGGATTACAGTTTGAAAACTTATTGTAGCTTTTCATTTTTATTCACTGTAATACTAATGATAATATACACGTTTTCTTCATCAAAGTGTGTGTACATTTTGTATATAGTAGATTATATTATCTCTTATTTGATAAGAACACCCTAGAATTACAAGAAAAGTACTTCCCAGATGCTTCATTATAAACTTTCTATCTCCCAAACTATTTTTACATTATAATTGTCAACCTTCTAGGTAATCATCAATAAATCTAGTAATATTTATATTCTTCACTTTTCCAAGTTTTTACAAAAGCCTTTGATTATATTTCATACTTCCTTGCCGATATCCTACATTATGTGTTGCTTATTTAACGAAGAAATTTAATTCCCCATAGCAATTAGAATTATATAATATGCAAAATACAAAATTTTCTATTTTTACTTTTATGTACAATTTTTATTAACTAAAATTGTTCTCCATGTGCTACTTATTTAACAATTTTTATATCGAAGTGGGGTTTTTTCCGATATAATTAATTTTTTATAGTATTATTTCTTCTGAAATAAAAGAGATCATTGTTACCTCAAACTATCTATAATAACACTAATGAAAACATAAATAGTTTAAAAGGGAGAAATTCTGAAACTGTTAGTGAAATGAAATTCAAAAATAGAAATTTATAAAAAAATCAATTCAGAAAATCTGAATAAAAACAACAGTTACTTAAATTTATTTCAGTTCCTTAAAAAACAGATACTTGAAAGATAAATGTATTTAAGAAAAACTAGCAATCACATTACAGAACTAAACCTTGTTCTAAAGATATGAAACTATTTATGAGACCTATTTCATGAAAATTAATCATTACTATTTTAACCGAATTCTAAATTTATGAACCCTTCAAAACAGTAGCTTTTATTAATGAAATTGCTTTATTTTCCTGAAGTAGAAAGAAAAGGAAAATTCAATACCGTAAAAGTAAAAAAAATTAGTTTAAGGAACACAAGACATTTATTAAAAATTGTTAACTATTATATAAAACAAAAAAGGTAAAAACATTGTAATAATATATTCCTTAATTTCCCAACAATAAAGAATAACATAAGATGCCTGGAGAAAACTTTTGGAGAAGGCCAGGGTCCACCCGGGTCTGTTGAGCCTTTGAAGAGGAAGAAAGAATGACATAAGTAAAAATAAAATCCACTACGTACTTAAAAAGTTTGGAAAATGATGAAACTAAAGAAAAAGAAAAATATTGTCTAGAGTAAACGAGGAGTAGTATTTAAAAAAGAAAAATTTGACATGTTAGATAAAAAAAGAATCAAACTACGGAATACAAGTAGACAAAATACGCTAAGGAACTATAAAATAAAACGCGTTTTGCGGTTAGTGTTTTCTTTTCAATTAGGTTTTGACTATGAGTGAAGTAATTTTCACACACCTGGGTTCATTGACTTGGCATCTCTGGCACTTGACACGCTTAGTTTTAAGATGATATTCTAAAAAAATATACTGTCTCGCTAATCAATGCATACATTGACATGTAGAGTTCTTTTGAGAAAGATAATTATTTATACACAGGAGTGCATAACAATGCAATAGAAGTTTTTTTAATGGATTTAATTTTAAAATGGATACATTTCAGATTTTTTTTTTAATTGACGAAATGTAAATGTTTGATGTTCAGTTTCAACGTTGAAAATTATAGGGTACTGAGTCTATTAACATTATAATTTCAACTTAGCATTCTTATCACTGGAGTTTTATTACAAAAAACACAATACTGAACTGTATGAATACGGAAAAACTTTCAAAGTTACGCATTTCAAATAGGAAAACAAGACTTCATTTTTATTCTTATTTTCGGGGCCAGTTTAATTTGGTTGCTTTATTTAATAAAATTAAAGTTTTTTTAAAATTATCTATTGATTATGATTTGTTCGCAAAAAATTATTTGCTTAATGTTTGGGCAAAGTCAGATTTTTGTCTATTAATTCAAATTTCTTTAAAAAGACATATTTATTTACCTCATTTTTCAATTCAAAACATCAATTAATATTCTCTTAGAAAAAATTATTTTTATAAATAAGAAAGAAAAGAGGGTAAACACACACACACATACACACGAGTTTCAAGTTTCCAATTAATTTCCAACAGATTCCCAATAGCACTGTAATTAGAACTAAACCTTTTATAAAAAAAGCTTTGCCATCACTCTAATAAAAAATAATTTCGCTAAAGGTAATATTGAAAATGTAAAACTCCTGAGATGTGCATATATATACAAAAAAATCTACTCAGATAAAGTTCTGTTCTTGTAAATTAAAACTCAGGCTTTTTTCTATTTTTTCCTTATCAGCGCTTGTTGTGAATAGATTATTGCTTCTAAACAAAATTCTCCATGTGTTTTTCTTTTATCTCTTAACTCTCTTTTTTATCTAAATAATGATGATTAAATTATCTGTATTAAGTTTATGCTACGAAATATAAATATGTCAGTAAGTGTGCATTTTAAGAAATAAATTCACTCTCACAATTACATTATAATTTATTATACAATCAAGCTATGCTTAACTCGATTGCTTGCCATTTCTAACGCTTCAAGCAAAATAAAGTTCATAATAAAATATAACAGCTACTTAAATACCATAAAACTTCCATGGTTTACCTAGATCAATATGTATTAGTGTACATTCATTGCAGTTGTAATTAAATTAATTAATTAAATATCTTCAATGGTTGCATTTTTTACCACCTTGCCCTGAAGTCACCTAAACCTAGTCAGGTACAAAGATAGGTGATTTCTTTTATTAACTTATGCTTAAAATGTTCAACCCTATTAGAACAAAGAAAATATATACAAGCTGGTTAATTAAGTTAAGCTTGAGACGGGAAAACTCTTTGATAAAAACTCAGTGTAAAAATTGAAAATATTTATAAATGGTTAAACACAAAGTAAAAATAATTTACATTATAATCAGAATCGTATTTTTTTAAATTTAATTTCTTATGCTGGTTTTTCGTTAGGAAGCATATTTTGAGAAATATTTGTTGAATGGTTCTCCTAAAAGTCAATGAATATCTTAATATTCACCTAAGAATAAACATAAAACAAACACAACTTTTAACTTGGAATTCTAGCTGCATTAGATAGTTAATATTAAGTAAATCTTAACATTTTTTTTCTATTATTAACTTGAGCTTAAAATGTTCAGCACTATTAGAATGAAGGAAATATATACAAGAATTTTAATTATGAACATATTCGGATGCATATTTTACTAAGTATTTCTTAAATGGTTTTGTAAAAAATTAATGAATATCTTAATATTTTCCTAAAAATATTCATAAAACATACACAATTCTTAACCTGGGATTCTACTATGTGACAGGTTTCATAATAAACAGAGCCTTTAAATCTATTATTGACTTTGTTAGAGTAGAAATCGTGTGTCTTTAAGAGGCAAAAATTCCTTATTTATTCAACAGAGAGATTATTTCCACCAGCTTAAAGTTAAATCAAGGAAACATTAAAGATAAAATGGCTCCTCTGTAATGACCCTTACATACTAATTCTTTCAAAATAATATTTGAGGTATAATACTTAACGGTTCTTCGTAGATAAGCTGATATCATTAAATAAATAAATTGTCCTATATATAAATAAATTGTACTTTTATCAAACTTATTGAAGTATAAAACAATGACTGTACAAATTTTAAATTTTTAGGAGGTACTATATAACCAAAGAAAGTATTGCAGAATGTACGGTTAGAACAGATAATTAAATGCATATAATAATTGAGAAAAGCATTTAAACCAGCTTTTTTCCCATTTTCTTACTACATTTAGAGCTATTGTTGAGTCAGAATCCTCAAGTACGATTAATTTTTTATGCTAAATAGAAATAACGTAAATCGATTAAATGTTGCAACGCGTTTTGAAAAATAACGCCTTTAGAAGGAGATGTTAAGACACATCGTCCATTCTGCTTCATTAACATATTGTTCTTTTGCTACATATACTATGTATCAGTGGCGCACACAAAGGGGGGTCTGGGGGTCCAGACCCTCCCCCAAAGCCCTTGATTTTTTTTCCGATTGATTATAATTCTAAGTACATAGTACGTAAAATTTAATTAAGTATTTGTTATTAATGATTAATTTTATTAATTAATGCTAATTATTTATTCAATAATTAGTTTTTACTGTGTTTTTGTTCCCGAAAATTGACAAAATCAAAAGGAGCATGATACAAGAATGGTGAGCTTTCGACCCCGGACCCCCCCTTGAAAAATTCCTGTGTGCGCCACTGCTATGTATTGTTCAGTGAGTATCAAAGCACACACACACAATATTCAAAGACACTGATGTTTAAATTAAGAAAATTTGCCTATGTAGACAAATTTCTTGAAAAGTATTGAATGAAAGATAAAACTAATGCTTCCAAATAAAGATGCACATTTTTAGTGTCGATTGCATATGCGTACTCGTGAACGTGCATTGTGCATGAAGAAAATGCCTTCCAAGGCAATCGTAAATTTTCACGTTTGGTTCGTTCATATGCCTTGACGACGTCCATTAGTCTTTTTCATGATATATATTCAGTAAAATTTGAAATTAAGAAGTTAAAAAGATTATTTATCCATGACTGGATAATGGAATGAGGCAAGGAATCGTCAGAATATTTTAGGCAAGACAGCTTAAAGTACACGTTTTCTTCAAATTATGGGGATAATTTAATCAAAAAGGAACTGCAGAAAAAAGGCATGGGCGAGTTCGTCCAAGAGCCCCGATCATCAATGAATATTGATATTTGTCTATTATATCGAAGTGTAATAACAGAAGTGTATAAACTTCTCAGCTGTTTCATGAACTTCATGCTGCTACAAGAACTCCAGTTCCAAGGGGTTAATATTTCCAAGAAGGTTACTTGAAAAAATCGGTTTGTAAGAAGACCTCAGCTTTTTAAGTTTCGTCCACTATTGCACACATCATAACCTTCTTAGCAAGACTCAAAAAATATCTACACTGGAGTAAGATTCAGAAATGAGACAATTCTGTTCACTAAAAATCCAGATTCAGACCAACCACTGATTCTTGACATGCCTTCGTTTTGAGAGAACCGATTACCCACGACGGGTCATCCAAGTTCCGAGAAAGATACTGGAGGGTCGTAAAAGTTTTATGGTCTAGGCTGGCATCACGTTGGATGGGCGCACAGACCTCCGTGTCTTTGACAGAGACAGTAACTGCTGTGAAAAATAAAGAGAAAATATTGAAGCCTAATGTTTGATTTTTAGGGTTCAGTTGGAAACAGGTTTCATTTTCATGGATGATCATGCTTACCCCCGCAAATCTCATCTCATCGACGAATATCTGGAAAGGGAAATATGATACGACAGATTTACCAGTTAGATTTCAGATCTTAACCCAGGATCACTCGCGCCTGTTTTTCGCTCCGTCGTTGGTCTCGGGGTGTTGAGAACACTCAAAAATTTTAACTCGTTTATTTAATAATTAAAATAAATATGCCAATTATAATGCATATTACAATGTAAGCCAAGAGTGGACGGGCCAGGCTTTTGTTTACTGATGAAGGATAACCGTTTTATTCTTCATAAGAATCTCCCTTTTATTTTCTCGGACTGTGACAATCATTGTTAATTTATTTTTAAAACTCTTCTGCAACTGGTATACTAGTACATCAATTGTCGCAAAAATGTTACTTCCTGAGCCATATAATGGTTGACATAAACGCAGTAAACAAATATAACGTAATCGGTCACGGGGTGTTTTTAGCACTTCAGGTAAACTTTTCAAGGTCATTACGTTCCAAATGTCTGAGTGAGAGTGATTACATCAGACCAGAAGGTTCAATGAACTAAAATGTACAACTACAAAAAATACACCGTTGTTCTTCGCATTCTTTTTAGAATCCTAGAAGACTTTTCTTGTTTCTGGGGTGTACAGAACACCCCACGTGCCTGATCCTGGGTTAACCTTATAAATAATATTTGAGATGCTCTTCGTGTGACAGTTTTAACCAGCTTCCTCTTCCTAGAACCATATAATAGCCTGAAAATAGCATCACTGGAGGAGTATGGCTGACTGCCAAAAAGAAACTCTTAAATTGTTTCATTTCCAACGTATATTCTCGTGATGAAAGCTGTATAACTGTGAAAGAAGACCATATATTTTATTAATCCATTTTTTGCATCATCTTGTAACTTTACTTTCAGACTTTCTGGCTCTGATAAGTCACTTGTGTATATAGATGAAAAATCATTAGCCTATCATTTGCAAGTTATTCTTAAGGTAAAGAGCATTATATTGAAAGTAATATATATATTTGACATTTAAATTTTATATTCCTGCTTCTATTTCATACGGCAACGTATGCGAAACAAATTAAGCTTCATTTAGAAACTTATAGCAATCATAAGTTTTCTAAAAAATATAGTAAAAAAACAGTTTTCTTTGAGTAATTATGACAACATATTTACTGTTAATCACGAAGTGCATTGTAACATCTCTCGTATTGAATTTATCTTAAATACGTACTAAAAATACTAATGCATTCAGTTATTTTACTGCTAGTAAATGCCTTTCCGTAATATTTTACTAGTTATAGGAGTTTGTAATCATAAATATAACATTTAACTATATATACTCTGATATTAAATATTTTTTGCCGAATTTTAAAAAATCTTTTGAATTCTTACTCTTATCGCTATTTATCCCGAGTGATTAATTTTCGTCAAGCTCTTAGCTTATCGGTATTGTAGAACATCTGGCTTCCCATATCTTTATCTTCGATATGGACAGAGCTTATAAATTCAGCAACACTTATGATAACACATCTGTCGATCTAAAAAATATAAATAAATAAAAATCGAATTTTGCTTTTTTCGAAAATATCTATTTTTTTCTGTTTGAAGCAAAATGCTTTTAATAAAGACATACCAAATAATAAATTTAATAAATGAAGTAAGCCGAATAGTTTTATGAATAGTATTAATCTGACTCTTAAAGAATTAGTACATATAAAAAAAGGCTAACTAAAAATAAGCAATCCCCCTTATTTTTCTTGTTTACAACTTTAAATTTTATATAATTCAGAGTATGATTTATAATATATAGTTAAATTCAGTGAGCGAGAGCTTTCAATGTGAATTTTCTTAACCCAATTCAACAATCTTTAGAATTGCGAAATTTTGTTAATGACACTTCTTAAACGCAATTTATTTATTCAAATAATCATGATTCCAATATATTTTGTAAGAAATTGATATCTTCTTATTCAAAGGCAATTCTTACACAAAAAAGTTTACAAATAAAAAGTTGTGAAATAAAAACCGAATCAGTTCAGCTATTTATTTCAATCTTTTACATCCATTGCAATTCAAAATGTGCAGATTCCGAATTGGAAAAAAAAATTTAACGTCCTCTATAAAACTCGAAAGAATTTCGTAAAAAGATTTATAATGAAATGATTAAAATGAATATATTTAAGTAATTGGAAAGTATGTATTTTTTAACAGCGCATATTTTTACAAATTTATTTCTTGAAAAATTATAGTCAAACAATTTTAAGTATTTTCTTTTAAGAATTTGAATGATCTAGTAGTAATGGAAAAAAAATTTTCTTTTTGTTTGAATTATCATTTTTTATCTCCTTTTCTTTCAGAAGCTGCATTTTCTAAATAAACTAGGTAAATACTAGTAATTCAGCAAATAATGTTAAACACGTTTATATCAGCTTTCAAAAATTTTAAAGTAATCCTTCAGTTGCAAAAAAAAAATCAAAAATTAATTTTGTAATATAACTTTTTGGTGTCTTGAGGACAAAGTCAATAAATTTAGATGGTTGGTAGGAAATGATCTTTAGTGACACTATAATGTTTAATGGGACACTATAATCTAAAATGTGGCACTGTAATGAATAATATGACACTGTAATGTATAATGTGACACTGTAGTGTATAATGTGATACTATCTGATGTATTGGGAAAAAAATTCTCTTACTCAGTATAACTTAATTAATTAAGAATTTTTGGAAGCAGCTAAATTATGACGGGAAATTTTCCTTAAAAGTTGGCACATTTTAGTAATACAGAGACCGATTTATTCAAGGCATATTTTAGGAGTAAAACGAGATCAGAAATTGAGACGGAGAAATTCAAAATACTTTCAAACTTATTTCTCTCGGATTTTAAATTAAAGAGCTTACTAATCCAAAGTATGTGAATGAGAAAAATAAAAACTGAATCTCTTAAATTAAATTAAATTCTTCGTATATGTATATGTACTGTCAAATGCTGAAATGTAGGATAATTTGAAATTATAAACATGAGAGAGGCTAATAGAAAATCAGCGAAGCAGGAATTAAGGTAATACCGATAAAAATATATTTTCAATTAATGAGCAAGGCGGAATAACTAATTATTCCACCTAAAAATAAATATCAAATAAGATCTGGAAAGAGTTTACTACTAATTTTCAAGATGGAATAACGTTAGGAAACTCCACTAAATTTATTATTCCCATACTTCCCTTAAATCCAAATAAATTCTAATTACTAACTCCATCTTTCATCTCCAGTGTTGCTAGAGGATCTTATTTCCCTGCTTAAGGATTATTTAACATACTTAGCCTTATATTTACGTCTATTTTATTTACTTAGACTGTTTTCCGCCACGAGTTTCAAAGCATTTACTGTTTCAAAAATCTCATAACTATTCTTTATGAATATATTTATATTATATGCAATTTATTCTCTTTAACATTTTTTTTTCTTAATCATATTTCATGTAATATATTTAAGTATGTATTTAAAGCTATATATATCTGATTTCTATTTTTATGTCTTTCCCTCTCACGGAAGATTTTTATCCACATGGTATGTGTGTTTTCTTAAAAATATTTCTTCCATTCATATTTTAATGTAATATTTTTATTATTTTTAATATTTTATTTATCATTAAACTGATATCCAATATAGTTATGTAAGAATAATAGGCAAACAGCCACTAATATTGAAAGAAGTTTATTATTAGATATTTTTTTAAAGTAGAAACACAAAATAATTTATCTTCGAATTTTATAAGCCAAAAAATATATACTAAAATTCAGTCATTTGAGCAATCTTGTACTATTGCCGATGTAAGCATTTGTTGTATTGCTTAAAACTTAACTTTGAATGAAAGAGAAAAAATACTGTAAATATATAATCTCTAATCTCGGATTTCTTAGGAAGTCAAGAATAACTTCGCTCGATTCATAACTAAAATAATTTTTTGTATTACTAATTAATTTCACAGATTCTTAGTTCTAAAATGGAAACAAACTTGAGGAAAAAACAATTATTTACTAACTACACAGAAAAATAAAAAATATGCAATTTGAAATTAAATAATTCACGATGCTAGATATATGCGTAAGTCGTCATATTCCAAACTTAATCCGGGAATAGCAAGCATGGTAGGTGGCTTCTTTACCGATTTACTAGAAGCAATATTTAAAATTTTGATCTCATCTTTTGATAACATATAAGAACATCGTTATACATTTAGTCAGAAAATAATTATTCGTTTCTTCTCTTTGCATAAACAAATTTTGAAAAATTTACATAATCTTGCTGGCAAAAATAAAATTCGTTGAACAAACTAAAATCACCTGCGAAAGGAAAAAAATAGAAATAAAAAACAAACCTTAAACTACTTAACTAACACTATGAAATGTTTATACTATTATTCATACTTTTAATGGCTCGTTTTGATAGCTTTAAGGCTGAAAAGGTGGTATAAAAATAAATCCGTATTCACTTTGCTATCTCTTCTAACAAAATTGTATAAATAAATGTTTCCGTACATATTTTTTATTCGTTTTCTTTTTTCTGTATTTTAATTAAATATGTGTTAAACTAAAATATTAATCATTTATGAGAGATTAATATCAATATTTTTATTCGATTAAGAACATTTTTATCCAGTAAAATTGTGAAACATAGTTGTATAGCATATATATATCCCTATTATTAAAGTCTAGGTTAGGTTAATAAGTGCGCAGCACACACTTGGAAGTTAAATATTTATACATCGATATCTGTTCAAAGTTATAAGCTGAGTAAAGGGATGCAAATCATGAGTAATCCCTCACTTTGATATCTAGTAGGATTTTTTTCTGAAGAGTTCAGAAAAATTTTCTGTGAAATATCAAATAAAAATATATACGACACAAAAATATGAGCTTTAAGTAACGAGAAAAAATAATAGTAAAATCATTTATATTTAAATCAAAAATTAAAATAAATGTGAATACATTTATGAAAATTATAAAAAACAGTCCAATTTTGCAGTTTAAAGTAAAAGTAAAAAGAGATCGATATATATAAAATGTAGAGAATTAAATATTGCAATTAAAATGTGATAATTAAACATTGAAAATAATAAAAAAGATAATTAGTTCTTTCATATTAAATACCATGGAAAGACCAAACATTTTCTATTTATTATTGTAAGAGAAATGTAAAAGAAAAATGTGTGTGTGAAGAGATAATGAAGAATAAGTGTCTTAAATTGCATGAAAAGGCAGATTCTGTATCTCTATTATTTTTATTTCCTTTCATAGTGTCTCCTTTTTATATAGATATATAATTATATTTAATCGTACAAACCAATAACTATGTATGAGGTTTATAAAGAACATTTTTTGTAGCATAATAACCTTTCTTTCTGTGATATCTTAAACTGTTCCAAAAAGGAAAAATTCTAGAAAATATATTCTCACAAAACATTTTTGAGACACAATTATTAAGATGTCTGAATTTAAGAACCTGATTCAGGACTATTATGCATGATAAGATTACAAGTGATGAAATCTAATTTAAACAATGCGTGATAGTGAAAATGCTACGCCACGAAAGCGTGCATAGAAAGTGATGAAAACCGCAGGGAGAATCTCTATCCTACTATAAGTTATGTGGATTTCAGCACGATATAACAATACAGTGAGGGACAACACTAGGCGATCAATAGGGTGTAAATTCACTGTAAGCGTCAATTCAGGCGTCATGGAACATGTCATAGAATAGAATCAATGGACATGCGAAATTAGGATCTAGGGGATGGACGGCCATTCGATCTCAGCCATTTTCTTGAGTACTTCGAGCGTGGAGGCGACAGCCCAGGCAAACGACAACTAATTACGCCCTAACTAAGCTCAAATTAGGATATATCGGGTAACACCAATATCCAAAGAAACACCTAAGACTTTCTAAGGAAATAAGGTGTCACCCAACTAATAAATGAGCTTAATTACACCCTGAAGGAAAGATAGTAATATCGGATGCAGCATATCATTTACATATAGTTAGTTCGTCAAATTGTAACCAATATGGACCATAGGTGACCCTTATAGTACGTGATGACATGCAAAACGTAATGTCGCAATATTGCATGATGCAGTATTCCACATCTACGGTCAAGTTGAACATATTACCTTCTTGGCGCGAAACTCGTATATGGTTACTCTCACTGCTCAGACAAAAGCAGAAAATGTCGGAGAACACGTCTCTCAGCATTTCCATCAGGCAAATAAGTTTAATTCCACACATTTGCTAACAGAAGTGTCAATAATACTGTTGGGTTAATGACAGATATCTTAATGAATACATCTGGAAGTCATAATGTATCTGATTGATAGAGAGCATCAAGGATTCATGTTGCAATATCTCGCGAAAAGTGAAGTGTGGTAACTTAAATACTAGCTAATGGATGCATTGGTTTACACGCTCTGACTCCCTTCTCGTCACATTGGCACCTTTCAAATGCAGCCCATGCCTTTCTTCCAACCGCCTTTCTCCGTGAATCATTTCGAAGTGTAACTAGATGTGTGCTGCAGAAGGACTAACCCGTCTTTCTAAGTTTCATCATATAACCTCTTAAACTCGTTTGCCTGATCCGAGGGCAGTCATCTTATAATACACTCTGTCGCAAAAAAATATATGCACCCAGAAGAAATCAAGCTACAATCACGAAACTCGGCAAGAATGTAGTCTGGTAAGAGATATGCAAATGATTAAAATTTCGAAGCCAATGAGACAAGGCTAAGTGTGCTATGCGCATATTAGTTGCGCAACTGGGAGAGTTTAAAAGCATGAGTACGAGCGCCATACGGCTATCCAAACGAATCTGATGACTTTGATAGACGATATTGAGACTTAGGATGCCTCTAAGACGTAACCGGCGGCAGTACGAGCAGCTGACGGACTTTGATAGGGGCCGTATAATAGGCCTCAGAGAAGCAGGTTGGTCGAATAGACGTATCGGCCGCCACCTCGGTCGGAGCGATATGGTAGTTGCTCGGTGTTGGCAACAGTGGATCACAGAAGGTAGAGTGTACCGTCGCAGAGGGTCAGGACGTCCCAGGAACACAAATGATCGCGAGGATCGTGCAATCAGAAGAGTGGCCACTTCGGCACCAACAACGTCGCTAGCATCGATTCAACGCCACTTACCTCCTTCCAGACATCCAGTGCCATCAAGAGAAACCATAAGGAGACGACTGACCGAAGTTGGCTTGAGGAGCCGACGCCCGCTAAGACGCTTACCACTGACCCCACATCATAGGCAGTGTCGACTGGATTTTTTCCGACCTCGGGCAACTTGGAGTGTGACAGACTGGAGACGTGTCATCTTCAGTGATGAATCCCGATTCAGTCTCAGTGATGATGACCACCGCACACGTGTCTGGAGGCGCACCGGCCAGCGGTCCGATCCGGCATTTATTGTCGAGCGGCATACAGCAATTTCACAAGGTGTGACAGTGTGGGGAGCAATTTCTTGGGACACACGATCATCTTTAGTGGTCCTTCAAGGCACTTTGACAGCTCGCAGATACGTGGACGATATTTTAACGCCGATTGTGCTACCCATGCTATCAAGTCGCCCAGGTGCCATTTATCAACAGGATAATGCTCGTCCACATACTGCGCGACTCTCCCAACAATGTCTTCAAGGATATGACGTCCTACCATGGCCTGCCAGGTCACCAGATCTTTCGCCAATAGAGCATGTCTGGACGCGCTGGAAAGGCAACTGCAGCCGTCCCGAGATACAGGAGAATTAACTGCACAGATGCAAAGACTATGGCAGGATCTTCCACAGGGGGTCATAAGTGATCTAATTGAATCGATGCCACGCCGAATTTCGGCTTGTATAGCTGCCAGAGGTGGCTTTACTACTTACTGATTTTTAACCTTTTGCAAGCTGTAACCGCTTAATAAAATGATATTTTGTTCTGAATTTTTAATCATTTGTTTATTTTCATATACACTACATGCATACCAAATTTCGTGAATGTAGCTCAATTTCTTCTGGGTGCATATATTTTTTTGCGACAGAGTGTATTTGGATAGTATATCTGCTCCGATACATTTCCATTGCAGTGATAAATGGTTCTATTTCTTAATACCCCTCGTCATCAAAACGATATAACTGTTTCGGGATCTGCAGGTTTTTGCTCACCAAGACTCAATGTCGTACTCGCTAAATGCGGGACAGTTGTGCTTTCCGTGTAACTTGTAAAATTTGGTGAACTGCATTTATCCCTCGATTTTTGGCCAATCCTCCTTGGTCTTGCATGCTCTTAATCGCAAAGTGTATTATAATCTAGCAAAGAATAAAAATACAAATATTCAAAGGCTATTTTTAATAAAGTATCCTAATTATTTTTTTTCTAAAATCCCTAACCGGCCAATGGAGCCTTCAAATGTAAATTCATTGGCTATATTGTTTTTCTCGTGCATAATTAACTATACAAATTATTGAATTAATTAATTTTTCAAATGATCCTCATGAAATATTGGTAATCTAAGTGAGTGAAAACTGTTCATATTTTATAGGCTTTTCTGAAAAAAATGTGCATTAAATAATGGGAAAAGAATTCAAGTCAAAATAATTTGTTGCAACATCGATGGAAAGGTGTTAATTGTAATTAAAACTCAAATATATTGCCAAACCACTATTTTTCATGTCTGCACACTTAATTCATATATCCAATAATAGTAAATACTTTTTTTCTATTTCCGATAAGTAATCGTTTTCACTAAGCTCTGTTTTATTAAAAGTTCCCAAAATAGTGCTCATGTATTATTGAGCACAGTAACAAAAGCGTTTCTCAACGAATGCGCTAATATATAAAGCCTTCAATATCCTACCAAATAGGACACGGGGTTTTTCTCGAAGACTGATGTAATATTAAACAATCTGTTGATCTAGGGCGCGATTGGCTATTTGTGGAATCATCGCAACTAAAAACACGTTACACGTACTTTTGCAAACGAGTATTTTCCTTTAGTGGAAATGAAATAAACTAGGAAGTAGGTTTCGACTGCAACCGGTGGCCTCACAATTCTTACTTTTTATTCAGTGAATCAGCTATTTATTTGCGAAAAATATTGCTGTACAGCGCTACTTTTTGTTGACCGTCCTGACCTACTGTAAGTCTGTGTAGGAAGAAAAGTTTGGTGTGAAATATAACAGCAATATATAAGAATTTATCGCTGTACATTTGCAATATGTTTCTGTATCGCTTTATTGACATCAAAACTAAATGGGATTAGCTCCGACGATATTGCGACATAAAAATGACATGTTTATATACAACAAAGTCACTATCCGTCATTTTGAAAGATAAAAACGTAAAAAATGCCGAAAATAAAAAAAATCTATACACAGATTTTCAAGACTTTATTTATATATATTGAAGTATATCTGTTAAAATTCGTAAATTTTAATAATAAGAGTTATTGCACTATAATATATTTCAAAAATTAGGGTATAAAATGATATATTGTCACTTGCAGAAAAATTTCTCTTGAAAATAAATTCGATTGTTCACTTGTCTCTCTCCTTTACATTATCTTAAAAGTTAGTAATTCAAAACCAAAATAATATTATATTGTGCAAAAATTAGTTAACTAACCAGTTCTAATTAGCATAAGAAGTGATTTGATTTTTAACATTTTTTTATGTAGCTATGTATATATATCTATCTATATATATATATATATATATAACCACTATTTACTATCTTATTTTAAATCTGATTAAGGAAGCTTCAAAATCAAATAAAAAATATAATAGGCAGTTAAACTTCGTAATCACATTATTTTTGATTATTCATGTTTCTTTTTGACAGAAAATGTCTGAACAATTTTAGTATTAATTGATTATAGAATTTTCAACAAACACACACAGATAAATTATCTAACTTTTTTTATTTAAAAGTAGTTTCTGGTTTCCGATGTATGCTTTTATGCCTTTCTTTTTTTTCTAAAATTATAAATGATAACAAATAAAAAATATTTGTTATTATTCTGGAAAAGAAATTTAATATTCTTCCATTTTCATATTTTTTTATTTGTATTGATAATGCTGTACCATACAATAACACTATAAAAATTGCCATGCAACTATATACATAAAATCATATAAATAAATGTATTGTCTTAAATACTTTTAATAAGAAACTTAGGTATCATTTTGTTACTATTTTACATTCCTTTTCCACCTTTTTATGCAGATGATTACAAATATCTTAAGCATTGAGTTTTTTTTAAAGTATGAATTAAATTTATTATATGAGGTCCCGCAGTGAAATTCCAGTAAAATTATTTTATACATACAAAATTATGCCTGTGTGTGAGTGCGTGTACTAAATGAAATCTAACTTCTAATGTGGTAGTCGCTGAGTTAGATTCAAAGTTATTTATAAATATTGAGGAAATGAAACAAAAGGAAATATTTTCTGTATTGTTCACAACCTAATATTTTTTCTGTGAGTCCGCTTTTAGTGTCTATTTAATCACTTATTAAACGTCTCATAAAAGTTCTAGAAAAAGACTTAGCAGAGGATATTTGTGATCACAAAAACTTAAACTTAATCATATGATAAAAATTATTTCTATAATAAATCAATAAAAGTACGCAAAAATAAAAAACAACTATTTAAATTTTAATTCAATGAAAAATATTTATAATAGCTCTATATATAAAATGGTCTCAAATTTCCTCTTTCCTTCAATAATAAAATGTTGCTGACGTAAATTATAAGACATGAAACATTACAGCTTACATAAAAGTGTTTTACACGAGCTTGTCAGTTTTAGTTTTACACACGATATATTTATCGAGTGTACGAAATCACGTGAAACAAAATAAGATTTTTAGTAGTTATTCGATCAGTAATACAACCATTGTATGACTAAATAAACTTTTCTTTCCTTTCAAAACTCACTTTTTTGTTTAAAAGAAATTATCATAGTTTAAACATCGAATCATTCTCAACATTCAAAGCTTATTAACGAAAAATTGCATGAATGCAATGATATATATAATCATATAATTACAATTAAGGTTAAAATGCAGAGGGAGAAAAGAAAAGCAATTTGCTCTCCGAATTAATACCTGCTTTTAATCTTATGAGAAGGCCATTTTAATGTAAGTACCATTTATGATTTTAATATACTAATAGACTATCCACACAATGTATCTTCATGGGATAATAATATTCATAGTAGTGGATAAACATAGTAATTTGAGAATAGGCAAGCTTACAGAATCTGAATTCAAACTAAATCAAGTTTAACTCCTATTGGAAATTGTGCATTAGGTAACTGAGGTAACTGACGATTAGTTCAGGATATATTTAATCGATTTTGATAGATTTAGTTCGACGGGTTTTAACAGATTTTCACCTAAACCATACAGAATTGAAAGTTAATTAGTAGTTTATGATATTAATAATTTAATCTATTAGTTTTACTCAAAATTATGTTACATCAATAATCCTTGTTATCTTAAATATTCATCTGCTTATTTTGTGGCAAAAAAATTATAAATTATTTTGTTTGAAAAGATTAAACAAGGCAGTGTCTAGATTTGATAGTCTTCCCCTTGCTGCTGATGATAACATTTAGTTTCTGAAGCAACCGTATTTTATCCATAATGTTTCTCATCTTTTACCTAGTCTATAAATCTTCAAATCTATAAATCGAACACTTCAAAACCTTGAGACATATAAAATCTTAACTGTACCAAAATATATTCTTTCCTCAAACCACTGAAACGAAATTCTCAGTTAAAAACTTTCATTGTGTAGATAGGTATGAAAAAAAATTGTAGTTTATAAATATGTTAACTTAATGAATAATCAGTGTTTTCTTCATATTCATGACATATCTGATTAAATTTTTGCTTTTCCATATACAATGCCATTTTATTCCATTTCTAAGTAATCTCTCATTTTTTTGTTATTTCTAATTAATATATTTTAATGAAACTGATTGTTACTAGGAAACTGACATAGATTCATTTAAAATACTTTCTACATTTCCATTACATGCATAAAACAAATCTCTCTACAACTATTCAATCATAAATATTTTTAATCTAACAGAAAGTGAAAGCGAAAAACCTTTTTTCGCTTAGAAGACTGGTGTTTTAATTGAAACAGGAAGTGAAAGTAGTAAACGGTATAGTGAAATTAGAAAATAAGCGTATTTTTTAATAAACCCATCTTGCTTCAGTGTTTAATGGATAATGTTAACTCCTAATGACACGCATTATAAAAAAATTTCTAATTTTCAAATTGAAACCACAACTTTAGTTTCCGATAAACATTTTGATTTAGGATATTTTATGCATCGAATGTTTTATAAGAAGGAAGTATTTTTTGTTGCAAAATGCTTAAAGCCTAACATACGATGCTTTACAACATGTACGATATTTTTAGTTAAAGAATTAAAAATTTAATGAAGACTGATGGTGATTAATGATGTTATTAGAGAATGTGAGAAAGAGTTATCTTAATTAATCGATCATTCTAAATATTGTTAACTTCATTATCTAGCTTCAAAAAAAAAAATTTCATGGATATTTATTAATGATAAAATAAATAAACTATACCATTTGTAAGGATAAACAACATATTTTTCTTAGTACTTAAGTAATTATACTTTTGTTATGATTTAAAATTAATTAAATATATATTACTTTATGAAAATTAAATTTATCATAAAGGTAATAAAATATTTCTCGTTTCATGAAAGTAATTGTTTTATTTAATATATGCGCAAGGTAGATCTTAAACAATAGCGTATATTTAAACCTTTTTACATCTGTAAAGCAACATTAACGCAAGCCAAACAATCAAATATCGTGTATATAATTGTTAAAAATATCAATTTCAATATATTTTCAGCGTTTAATATTTTGATTGTAAACATTTTTCATTAATTTTTATTGCGCAACGAAGTATGTCCATTAAATATATTCTGGCTAGAGAAACTATTTGTATAATAATGAATGATTGCTATTTTTATTAGTCAACACATAGATATTATTATATTATCAGTCTTACTAAATTATTTTTCGTCAACTAAATGTTCAATTATAATTAAAAAACTAATTTTTTCCCCTTCTAAGTAAAATGACTATTTTTCCTTGCTCAAAATATTCTTAAATTGTTGTATTGTAATTCTCTTTCTGGTTATACTAGCAGTACCTACTTACTACGCTATTTCACATTAATTTTTAACATGTATTTTTACATTTATTGGCATGTATAAAAAATGAACTTTTATAAAAAATAAAATGTTGTTTGGTGATTTCTGGAACAAAATATTAATATTGCAAAGGAGGAATATTAGAAAAATTTTTACTCGATTCAGCTATACTTAGTTCTATTTTTCAAATATGCATGTAAAAAGATAATTATTAAGTATATTTGTGAAACATATTTTCTGACGCGTATTTTTACAATAAGAATTCAGTATAATACAGCTAAATAGCAAAACTCTTCTTAACTTATTTATATCTGTCTCTTCTGCCTATTAAATTATTTCATCCACCTAGGTATATCGACAAACATAAAAGATGATCAGTTGGTCAAATAATAATCCATATCGTAGTCTACAATGAAAAAGAAAAAAACAGAGACAAATAGATCTTGAATTATATCAACAAAATATAATAATGCTTGTCTATTTACTGACTTATCGCTAGACGGAAGACTTTTTGACTTTTTGTTTAGTTCCTATTGTTGCAAAAAGTAAGTATCAATAGTTGTTGATATTTTTTTCTACTCAACTTTTCCCTATTTATGACGATAATACCTTGAATGACTAAGTGGAAAAGAAAATCTAGGGAAAAATTCAGGACTTCAATAATAAGGTAAGTTGAAAATTAACAATCGTTTTTAAATTTTAGTTCAGTAAATATTTTATCTTTCTTTTTAACTTTGCTATTTGCCCTACTTGATCTGTTATTCATTGGATCCGAGTTTTAATACTTAATTTCCTCTTTAACTCTGGTTCCGTAGATATTGAGCATTAAAGTTATGCGAATTATTATTACAAGCATTGTAGAATTCTAGCAGCAATCTACCTAACTTCCTTTGAAATTTCAATTTAGCCAACTGACTATGTTCGAAACCATAATTTTGCAAAAGCTAATAAATGAATCATATTTTACTGTTATGTGTCACTTGAATTAATATCTACATATAGAATTGTCTTAGGAATATCACTACAATAAAAAATATTTTAATGCAATCTTTTGATAAAAAAAGAAGAAGAAATGACATATTTTCAAAACATTTCTGTTTTATGGGGAATGATTTTAAAATAATAAAATTTGTTTCCAATACATAGTTAAGATTTTTCTTCAAAGCCTGAACTGGGATTTTTGAAAAATTCTCATTCTTTTCAGAGTTACTATCAATAATAATTGTTTTAAAATTATTATTCTTATATAGGAATTATTATTATTATTATAGAAGAGTTATACTATTATTATAGAGGAGTGTTTTTAATGAAAGGGAATGTTTTGAATGGATGTCAGATTTCTCTTCATTTTTCGTCAAAAACTTGCAGTTAAGTTTTTTATTATAATAACATTATGAAAGCAATTTTATGTATATATTCTAATTCAAGTGACACTAAATATTAATAATCAAAAATTATTCATTTATACTCTTTTACAAGATAATGGTCTCGAACATAGTCAGATACCATAAATAATTAAAATAAGTTACATATTTAACAGTAAAAGAGACGGAGAGTTAAATGAGTTTAATTTGATCCTGAAAAGAGAGAGGGTAACACTTTTATCCTTCTACATTATCAGTTTGCTAAAAATTTCATCATTTTATCCATAATAAACATGAACTTCCCTATCTGTGATATTTCACATCTCAATATCCATAAATTATTCATTATTTCTATTTCACGAATCATTCGTGTTTCTAATGGATGACTTAATTATCCGTAAATCTCTTAAATTGCATTTTAAATGCTTCAAGGTTCATTTTTCCTCTTCTTGTATATTTCATGAGCTGGTCTCTTTGTAATTTGGAACAGTGTTGTTTCCAGCTGTTTTGTCAAGGGATAATATTTTCCTCTGTTTAAATATTTGTTTATGTGTTACGTGAAACCTTTTGAAACGTCTGTAGTTATTTTACATTGGCAGTAATTAAAATATTTATAACTTGTGCATGTGTGGATATTTTAATAATAATGTTCAAAAAAGAAAATATGCAATGAATTGAACTATTGAGTTTGTATCACTTCTATCTTGATTTTTTAAAATCAATCTTCAGTCTATTTCAGCTGTGTAAACTCATTTGGCATTGACTTAAAACAGGTATTCTTCTTCATCTTCATTTTATAAACAAAAGTAATGTTTCAGTGCTACATACATCCCTCTTTCATTGCTTCTCTCTTTACATTAAACTAAATTCCATATATATATATATATATATATATATATATATATATATATATATATATATATATATATACATACATGTACATATATATATATACATATATATATATATATATATATATACATGTACATATATATATATATATACATGTGTATATATATGTATATATATACATATATATATATACATATATATATATATGTATATATATACATATACATATATATACATATATATATATACATATATATATATATATATATATATACATATATATACATATATATATACATGTATATATATATACATATATATATACATGTATATATATATACATATATATATATATATACATATATATATACATATATATATATATATACATATATATATATATATATATATATATATATATATATATATATATATATATACATATATATATACATATATATATACATATATATATATATATATATTCTTATATTAAAATTAAATGGATTCATCCACATTGTGTTTTGTTTTTCGTAGAAACCTTATCTTCATCTAATTTATGAGAAAATCTCTATACTAACCAATTCGATAATTTTGGAAAAATCAAGTCTAGCGTTTTTATCACTTCTGAGTTGAGAATAATTTATAAAGCAAAAAAAGTTTTATTTGCTTAACCTTAATAGTTGCAATTGCTTAATCTTAATAGTTTCATTTTATTTAATCTTCTTTTTAAAAAATGAGTTGAAGTTTTCTTGATGCTTCAATTAATATATAAACCCTTTAAAGAATATTAAATTCTTATGGGGTCTCAAGTGTGCTAGTTTTGTCTCAAGAGCTGAAAATATAAACAATTTTCAAATAGATAAAATACTTTGGAATTAAAATCAAATAATTCGATTCTTTTACTCATTATATATTTATAAGGAAATGAGGTTTCATAAAAGTGTAAAATGTTTAAGATATATTCCTAATTTTAAAAAGTATAAACATATGAAAATAGGAAACATTTCTGTAAAATAAATATTAAGTAAATTTAACGCTGTTCATATTTTCTAAAAAAGTAACCTTTGATGCGTAAATCTTTATAGAATTATATAATTTATCATGCTCTTTAAACTCTACCTAATTTTATTGTATTGTATATTTTTTTATTTCAAAAAAATTTGAAAAATAATTAAATTTTTTAAAAAACAACTTAAAAACACACATTTTTTGAAGTATTGTTTGCTATTCTATTTATATAAAAATGTCACAGGATATAAAAATAAGGATATATTTAACTTAATAAATCAACTTGCTGCTTGTAATTAGAGCTACTATTTTAGAAAATATTCTGCGCAACGTAGAGCTTAGTTAATATTTCTTACAGAAATGTTTCATATTATCATATGCTTATAATTTTTTAAAATTTTATTACATTTTAAACATTTTACACTTTTTTGAAGCCTCATTTCCTCATAAATAATGTGTAAAAAAAGGATCGAATTATTTAAATTGAAAATTGTTTATATTTTCAGTGCTTAAGACAAAATTAGCGCCTCTGAGAACCCTTATACATGCCTTAGGAGCTCACTAAATTAAGCAGAAAACATAATGGCAGTCATTTACACTAAAAAAACATAAAACCTACAACATTTATGCCTGTAATAGAAAACTAAGCAGCCATTTTTCATCGTTGTGTTTCCTTAATGATAACCGTAAAAACCACCGATAAGGAAAGTAAACAGTGATTTAAAATTAGCTTTGGAACATAATTATTCAAAAAGTATTTTTTAACTTTAAAGTTAAAATTCTTCCACCAAGCAATTCACAATCACGGTTAAAAGTTTTCGCATTT
Source organism: Trichonephila clavipes (assembly GCA_019973935.1). Lineage (NCBI taxonomy): Eukaryota > Metazoa > Arthropoda > Arachnida > Araneae > Nephilidae > Trichonephila > Trichonephila clavipes. The sequence goes on along the minus strand of BMAU01018151.1, from coordinate 56,523 downwards.
TTATATCCCAATTTCACACACAATTGTGAAAATTCATTTTTGTCAGTATTTCTTGACATCTTTTAAGTGTTCAAATAAATTCATTCAGCAGTAAAATAGTAAAATTTAGATATTTTTTTTTGTAACTCTTCTTATCATCAGATAACTTTCATACAAATTTAACCGAATGACTAAATTTTAATTTTCATTTCAGGTAAGTGAAAAAATAATGGACTGGAAAAGATATATGCTGAAGAAACAGAACAACATTAGGGATAATATTATTTTACGAAAAAAAAGTAAAGCTTATGTAATTCATTCATCACAAGTTATGTAATTTATTCTTCGGTGATGAATTGTGTTTTTGTTACAATTTACGAATTCCGTTCTAAATTCATTCAGAAAATCCTATATCATTTTTAAGTTATAAATATTAAAATAATTCTCATATGTTCACTTTGATTTTTCCAAAGATATTACGTACTATATTTGAGAAAGATATAGATAAATAAACTCATTTTAGATGAAGATAAAATTTCATTTTTGCAAACCATTTCTTTTTTTTGTATATTTGTTTCAATACCCTAGTACTTCTTGAGTACATTATTTTGATTAAATATTTCAGAATATAATTTTCTTACTTAAGTCTTTTAAAATATATATATTGATGTAATAAGAAACGAAAGAAATTTTCTTAAGAGAACTTTTTTTTTACATCAAAATTTACTCTTCTTTCTTGATAAGAAAAAAAAACACTCGCCAAATTAAGAATTATCTCTATTATTGTTTTTGTATCTTTCATACCTAATAATCTTTATATCTGTTTCCTAAATAATAATACATTACATATGTGTACTGCAAAAATTTTAATAAAGAAAATAATCTTTACTAAAAGTTTATTAGTGTTTTTATTGCTTTTTTAAATATACTTTGGTATTCTTTTGTTTAAATAAACTCCTAACACTTGAACTAACATTGTGAACTTTGTCTTTTCTCACAATGAAATAGACCTAACTTTCGTCTATCAAAAAGGAGTAGAATGTGAATCTTACCGTAAATTTATATAAAATAGCATCTCACTCTCGGAAAGACTTCCTCCGAATGTTGTACAAGTATCTTTTCCTCATTAGGATTTTACCTTAGTTAAATATTTCATTTGCTGCTTTAAGTGATAAACATGAAAGAAAAGGCAATTTCATAGAGTGAATGAAAATAATACTTTGCCTGTTTTTGTTGGATACTGGGTACATTTTAAAATTATTCTTGGACTTTTCATATTTAATTGGTGATTTAAACAAAAAATGTGCTACAAATACATCACAGCACATTTATAGAATTTGCATATTTAGTCGAATTTTTCGAAAATTTCTATATTAAAGGTTACATTAATAAATGGTCCAAGAGCCACGGCAATAAACGAAGATCTATATTTGATGATTACAGCTAGGCGTAACAGAAAGATAACAATATCACATCAATCTCGCGTATTTCACGCAACCACGGGAAGTCAAATTTCAAGAATTAATATTTCCAGAAGGCTACATAAAAGATTTATGTTTACAGAAAACCTTGCTGTACGAATCACTTAAGCAGAAAAAGTTAACAATGGAACAGGAACCAGTGAAAGATTGAAAGATCATTCTATTCACTGATGAATACAGATTCAACCTAGCCACTGATTATCGGCGAACAGGGCCCAGTTACATGCTTTTCATCATCCGAGAAAGAAACCAGTATCCCCATGGAGATTTCTTGATCTATGTAAGCAATATCTGTGTGTTTTGAATGGAAACACTGACCTTGAAGCCTTTGACAAAGGCTATTTGACTACTATAAGAATTAAACCTCGGAATCCAAACTTTGTCTTTTAATGGCTACAGTTGCCCCTGGATTTATTTCTTATGGACGACAATATTCGCCCGCATACGCTTCATCTTGCCACAGAATTTGGGCTGCCTTAGCCTAGTGGTCAAGGTAATGGACTTGTGGCCGACGTATCAAGAGTTTGAGCCTAGTACCGCTGAATGAAGACCCGCCACGTCCTTCCGTTGGTGTAGGGTGAAAGTTAAGAGAGGGGGCCGCACACAGCTCAGGTGTCATCCTCATCACTGTACCATGGTTCAAAGTTGCAAAGTCCATCGCTAAAATCCTTCGATTAGCTGAATAGTGCAACGTTATAATTTACTCATTCACTTGCCAATGAATTTCTGGAAAGTGTCAGGATATTGTCGAATATATTGAACAGCTCCAGATATTAATACTATACAGTACAATTAAGATATTATTAGAAACTGTTATAGAAATATTCGTCTTGGAAAAACTGTATAACTGTAAAAAGGGATCATACTTGGTATAAAAATACTGTTTGTTCCATCCTGAGCCATCTCTTTTAGACTATCCTAAGTCGATAATCCGCGTATGATCTTGTATCATCACTGTTTTTTTTCCTCTTTTATATCAATTCATGTACATACCTATTTTCATTAGAATCTATGCTCAACCCTTTCAAAACATTTTTAAAATCTGTCAATTCCTTGTACATTTTAAGATAGCATTAATATTAAAATATAGCTTTATTAAAAACTGAATAAAAACTAATTAAATTATATCTATATGCTCATACCATAGAACTTACTCTTTATCTTCAAATTTGATAATTTTTATCCAACGTAATCGTATACCAGACAAGTAATAAATAACTCATACGTATGAGTCTTAAGAAAGAAAACGCAATGACTGTTTGTTTTAACTTTCTCTAAATTTTATCAGAGCTGCAAAGTTTAATTCTTTCTCACAAGAAAAAACAATATACCGTTTGTATTTCCAATTCGTAAAAATCTTCTCGAGTTTTATTTATTTTATTTTGTTATCATTTATATGCACGGGCATCTTCTGCAGTTTTCGCATTGAGTGAACTTCAATCTATCATCTAATTATAGAGTTCATTGAACAGTAACATTGAGTTACTATTTATATCTCCATTCTGCTTGCTTTCGATATTATATAAAAGGAGTTTCTGAAAATAAGGTTTTCAATAAGGATCAAGTACAAAATAAGGATCAAATACAAACCTTATGCGTGTTTACATATATATATACAAGATTGTGTGCACTTTATAGCGTGTGGAATTTTTTACAATCATTTTAAATTAAAGGGTTTATTCTAATAGCAATAAATTCCGTATAAGATTTGTAGTACTAAATTTTATATATATTCCGTAAAATCCGGTGTATAACGCGCACCTATACTTTTAAGCTGATTTTTTTAATTTTTAGGTATATATTCGCCGTATAACGCACCCCTATACTTTTAAGCTGATTTTTTTAATTTTTAGGTATATATTCGCCGTATAACGCGCACCCCCTATACTTTTAAGCTGATTTTTTAATTTTTAGGTATATATTCGCCGTATAACGCGCACCCCTATACTTTTAAGCTGATTTTTTTAATTTTTAGGTATATATTCGCCGTATAACGCGCACCCCCTATACTTTTAAGCTGATTTTTTTTTAATTTTTAGGTATATATTCGCTGTATAACGCGCATCCCCCTATACTTTTAAGCTGATTTTTTTAATTTTTAGGTATATATTCGCCGTATAACGCGCACCCATACTTTTAAGCTGATTTTTTAATTTTTAGGTATATATTCGCCGTATAACGCGCACCCACTTTTTAACGTAGAAATCTCTGAAATATTAGTATACATTGCTCTTATGTTTTGAAGTCATTTATTAGAGGTATTATCCCAGACTTTTGAAAAAATAGTATACTTTTAGAACTACAATTCCTTTAATGTAAGTTGTTTCTTTAAAACAAACGGTATTTCAATACATATAGAAGTAAATTTTTTTAATGCTCAATTCTTTTGTTATTTTTAAAACCATCATTTTTATACCCGACGTATAACGCGCATGCCTAAGTTTCGATCTTATTTTTTGTGTTCAAAGTGCGCGTTTTACGCCGGATTTTACGGTATATATATATATATATATATATATATATATATATATATAATTAAAAGCTTATTTTTAATGATAAATACATTTTCAAAAATGTGATAGATTTCTCTTAAACAACTGTTTTATTTTTTTTTTCCTTTTCATTTTTATTAGATATTGAATTTGGAAGTATCAATATAAAATGGTACTAATTTTCTAATAATTTTAACAAAGTGAGCTTTAAGAATGAACATATTTAATATTTTGAAGTTTTGATAAAGTACAGAATAATAATTTGCTTATTGTGTAGATCATAAAACTTTTCGTGTTGAAAAAGCAAAAATTATTAAAATACTCTTTAAAAATATTACATAAAAGTGTGGAGTTTTAAAGTAATAAAAAAATAGTACAAAAATGTGAAACAACACTTACCACCTATTGTATGTGTGAATCATTTAATATCTCATGAAATCCTTTTCTCTTACATAATCAGCTAAAAATTCTTGCAGTATTTTTGTATTTGTTTCCCTTTTCAAAAAAAAATTGAGTACATAAAAATTTCGAAATATATTTTTAAATAGTCTCTAATTTTAGAATATTACTTATATCAATATTAATTTAATGTATTTTAAGTGTATATTTAAAATCAGTTCATTTGAAAGTAACCGTTTATTTTTGTTCGAATGCATTAATAAATACTTAAAATCGTTAAAAATACGAAAAAATTAAACATTTTCTAAATATAAAAATAAAAATAAAATATGAATTTTCAAATTATTTAGTAACGAAACCTTTACTTTGGAAATTTTTAAGTACCTCAAACTTATCGGATATTTGTGTACTTTTCAGAAATTGCTTCAAATCATTAATACATATTCTTCATCAAAAGTTTTTAATGCGTATTGTTTTTCAGTTATGCATCACAAAGTAAAAACAGTTACAAGAATTTATCAGATTCAATAAAAGATTGAATAATATTTTCAATAAGTATATAAAAAAATAAATTCTGTAATTGTTATGAATTTTAACCTAAATTAACAACTTATACTTTCAAGATAATAAACAGGGGAAATCGAAAATATTTCCTTAAAATTTTGATATATTCTAAACTTATGAGAGTGGTTTTCATGAAGCTGGTACGGTATCGAAAACGATGAAATAGGTTTTCCAAAAGTATACTTCAGGTTAAGGTATACATTTTGAAAAATACTGAGCCTTCAATTCAGCAATGATAAATGGTTCTCTTTTGAAAAAAATCAATCGGAAACAATTGTATGCAATGTGAATATTATAATGTTAAAGAATACTGTTTGTAAAGTTAAAGTTTTATACAAGGGACAGGAGTATCAAATAGCAATTGTACTATTCATTCATTTTGAATTTTTACCCTACATTATCTAAATCTACAAAATTTACTATTCCGAATGTTTTTGCAATGTAAATTCGCACTTTTATCAATCATTCATCTATAACTGTCACTTTGTTTCCACTTTCGTTTTTATTGCTCTACATTTTACAACCCTGAATTTTCCCCCTTTTTTCGGATTGAATGCAAATGGTTAGAGATATCTTATCCTCTCGCAAAAAGATGCTACATCAATAAAACTTTCTGTCATCTATTTCTTTCGTTTCCTACGTATATATACGTAAAATACCCAGCATAAATGTAAAAAAAGGAACCTCTTGGGAACCGAATTCCTTCTCCTCGGAATCTTCTCCTTTTCGCTACATATTTTCTTAGCAAATATGACCGCTGATAGAAATCGATTCCCATAAAAGAGCCTGATACTACTAACGCAGCTGGACTTCTATGTCTAAATTGGTTTCATCTCGGCATTTCTTCAGTCTGCCTGCCTATTTCCTGGCCAAGTGCGATTGCTGCGAAAGAAAGGCTATATCAACAGTTGGAGCATTGTAATAATGTAAGAAATAAACCCTGTAAAAGGAAAATACGATAGATTTCTCCTACAATGAAAAGGGAACTTTTACACTAAATTGGACCCCATCTGATAGTAAGCTAAGATCTTATTTTTCTGAATCAGTACAGCGGTTGAATCGATCAAGCTTAATACTTGAGCTCTTATCAATTATATAGATATATATATATTAGTACAAAATTGAAAATTGAGTAATATAGGATTAATTTCAATGTTAAAAAAGTGTATACTAATATTTTTTTATTCTGTAGGATGTTATATTTTTAAGAAAACAACTTCCAAATATATACTTTTTTCATGCTTTTAACTCATGAAAGTTTATGTATGACTTTCATGAAAAAAGCTTTCCATTTGTTTAAGGAATAAGAGATTTAAAACATTTTTGTGTATTGCTTTGAAATCTTACATTCTCTATATATATTTAAAATATGATATTTTTAATCGTAGTTTATGAATACATGCATTGCATTAAATATTATATCTAAAAACGTTTTTAAAACAAATTTATTTCACTGGCTAATATCATAACTCGATTAAACAATGTTTTTTGTTATGGATTGATGATTTGAATTTGGATCTGTGTTGAATTCATAAATGAATAACTTCGTAGTTTTTTGCCAACAGTTAAAATAAAAAAAAAACTGATTTATTTTATTATTACCTATTTCATACTTTTCTCTTCAAAGATAATTTTTTATCTAGTGAAAATTGTAAGAATACTTTCGTTATTAAACTACATTAACCATTGTTGAAATTGGAATGCAATGAAAGAAGAATAAAGTGCATCAAGCTAAAATTCTCACAAAAATAGCAACGTGGTATGCGGATGACATGCACATATATAAAGCATGATCAGCAGAATTTTGAATGGAAACCCAGTTTAAACAAAAAAAATACAATAGGTACCATTTCAAAGTCAAATCGCATTCGCATAGAAAATTATTTATTTTTTCAAATTACAACTCGTTATTGCTTTGTGCAAATTAATATGAAATTAGAAAATTCTAAAAGAATAAAACTGTAAACTTATACAAATTCTTATCAAATGATAAGGAAAATGGGCATTGTGTATGGAATAATATTACTTAAATAATAATTAAAAGCAAAATACTAAAATTAATACGTATTTTATTTGCATAAGTACGCATTACTAAATTAAAAATCTCCTAACGCGCACGAATAATAGCAAAATGGTGGTCTTAAATAAAACCACACTATATACTAAAAGTCATTTGTTGATGTTTTTTTGATTTTGGAACAATCGCGAACAAAATTAGAGTTTTGTTATGTTGATTTGTTGAAATTTTAATTTAACAAATTATTAATATTTTACAAGATCCACATTTTATTTAAATTACTTCTCTCAAATCTAATATATATATAATTATAACATATATTGGTACTTACGTACTATCGCAACAATACCAACGTTCAAGATAACTCGCCAAGCTGGCAACCCCGATTTCGCAAGCCATAAGTGCTGAATCGACAACCATGTACTGCATGCCATGTATGTCGCCAATACGGTTGCGATAATACCTAAGTATCCATACATTTATAAATATAAGAAACACTTCTTGAAGATTTTTCAGTGGCATTTTTTTTTTCATTTTAATGTTATACATAACTAACCGTTTATTTGTGTTTTCCAAATTTCATTTTTATTGTTATACCAAATATCATTGATTCGTTGATTATCTAACAATTTGAATTTGCCTTTGCATAATTCTAATGAGAAAGGAAGATTTTTTCTATTAAACATTTATCTTGGTATAAAAATCCATAGCTATATATTTAGGGATAAATCTTAAATTAGAACAATTTAGGAGAAAGTCAATCATTGGAATAATAAATCGTGATACAGTTACGGAGGTTCATTATCTTATCAGAAGAATTTTTACCGAGAAGCGAATGAGTAGATATCTACACATTCTATTTCCGATATTGAAACGAAAATAAGAAAAAAAAGTATTAAAATTACTGTGGATTATGAAGGAAAACGTAAAAGGTAAATGTCATAAATATTAATTCTTACAACGCTTATATCGATTCCGTAGTTCTTCGTTTGAAAAACAGAAAACAGTTACAGTTATCTAAATATTTAAATGGAATAAACTGCCTTTTTTCATTACCCCTTCCAAGATGAAAACATTTATTCTCTGCTGAGAAATAATTTATCGCCCATCTAAGACACATTTTTCTGTAGCAGGTATTATCTCGCTCTGATAAATTGGTGGTAAAATGATCCGAGAAAAAGAATTCCTATTGAAATATTTTTAACATTGTTTGATTATTTCAGAGATGTTCTTCTATTTTATTCTACTTTCTTATTAAAAAAAATAAACATTCTTAATTTTTAAGTCAACAAATCTACAACAAAATTATGATGTGAATCACCTCGAGTGCTTACAAAAGCATTAGCATCAGATATGTAAACTTTAGGGAACAGAAATTAAGAAAGCTCAAATAAACAAGACTATTAAAATTCAAAGCAGGAAAATTGTATGCATGATAAACATTGTTCGTACTTACTGTAAACTGAACAATTAGCTACCCAAACTACGTTTGTATGTTATAGACAGCTCTGTTTAATTAAGCTCATTACTTTATCTGGTAGGAATACTGAGATAATAGAATTTATGTTTATTTGAGTAATTAATTATTTAATAGTTTTATAATTTAGGCATTATTTCAAGTACTATTACCAAAAAAGGTATTCTAGAAGTATTGTCTTTACCTCGTACACGCAAAAGAATCAAACCGTAGAAAACAAAATAGCTCTAAGCTCTTTTCTTATAATTTTACACTATTATTTTGATTGCACAATTCGTAAATATTTTATTAATTTTTTCATGCGTAATCTTGATGTATTTCAATCATCCATGTGGCCACTAAAGACCCACCGTGTAGAGGAAGCCAAAGCATGTTAAATCTGTCGAGGCTCAATGTCCTTCCGTTGGTGGGGTTGGTGTAATAGTTAGAAGTGGGGGTTAGGGTTCAGCTCTGGTGTTATCTTCGTCACTTAACCAAGGTTCAAAATTACAAGGTCCGTCGGGAATAGCCCTCGTGTTACTTAATAATACGACGTTAATGTATATAACACTCACTCAACGTATTTCTATAAATAATTCTTGGGGATAAACGAGGATCTTAAAAAGAAGCGGAATCAATAAAACAGAATAAACTGATACTTAAAAAATAAATCAGCACAAAACAGGGCCGAAACTTTTTTTGAAAATCAGCATAACTTAAATAAACAAATAAACCTAGAATTTTAAATAAGTTATAAATATTTTCAGTTTAAAATTTATGTGTTAAGATTGTGAATTGAATTTTTTGTATTTTAAAATATCTTAGATTAAAATTACTAAGTACTATTTCACACAAAACTTGAATGCTTCTTTTTGTTTCAGTAGATAAGCTTTTTATAATGTATTGCATTAAGCGTGCATATAAATTAAATGCTGAATTAGCAGTATTTAAAACAGGTTTGTAATGTATTATATTGAGCATATGAATAAATTAAATGCTGAATTAACGGCATTTAAAACAGGTTTGTAATATATTATATTGAGCATATGAATAAATTAAATGCTGAATTAACGGCATTTTAAAACAGGTTTGTAATATATTATATTGAGCATATGAATAAATTAAATGCTGAATTAACGGCATTTAAAACAGGTATGTAATATATTATATTGAGCATATGAATAAATTAAATGCTGAATTAACGGCATTTAAAACAAGTTTGTAATATATTATATTGAGCATATGAATAAATTAAATGCTGAATTAACAGCATTTAAAGTAGGAAGTCCAAAAACTATTCAGAAGTATTTTAAAAGATCAAGTCCAAGAATGATTTATCTTCTGAAAAGATTCTTAATATACTCGTACCTTGTTCAACAGGTAGAAATATATCAAGTACATTTACCCTCGAGATACATAAAAAAAATAATTTGACTCTAGAGACTTCTTCAAATTTTTGGTTTCTAGTACAAGTTCCTATATCTTCCTCTGGTATTTTTTTATCTTTATCTCAGAAAATAAGACCTTGGAGAGAAATAAATTCTTATATTTGCTTCTTGTCGTATAAGTAACTCGTTCTTATTATTTTTCCGAGGACATTCGCATCGAACTATTGACTGAGTAAACAAAGAAGGATCGCCATGATGATTGCTCACTCTCCTTTTTCTGCAACAGAGGAATTCTAACAAAGTTGTTTCTGTCTTTAAATGCATTTAGAAACATTCTTTAGCAAATAAAAGTATCGATAGATTCGGAAAGAGTTTTGGCGTGAATTTTATTCCGTTGGTATTTCTTCAATTTGGTTTCAACTCTCAAATAATGCCTCGAAGCGAACTCTGGAGATTTCCCGCTTTGGAAATATTTTGTTACCCAGCGTAAATACTGATGAAACCCCATTCTAAAATTCCTTCAGGACGTCAAGACTACTTTGAAGGGACCAAAATTAGCAGCATTTATTTATCGAATGATGCAGGGAACTAATTCATATGCTGAAGTATATATATTACGCTAGGATCTTACGCTGGACAAGTTCTTACTTTAATATTTAAATAATAGAAAAATAATCTTTATACGAAATCAAACAGCTCATATATTTTGATTAAAAATTTTATATATATATATATATATATATATATATATATATATACGGGCATATGTATATATTTATATATGTATGTATGTGTGGGGGGTGTATGAGAGAGAGTAAATACAGAAGTACCAAAATTATTAAACTCAGTGTATATGTATGAACATGCTTAATGTTCACATATAACGGCTATTATATATAAAAACCAATTATTATAGTATTCTTTATCATAATTATTTTTCAGTTCCGTCTAATATTTTTCTTTCGTCTTTGATTAACTATTCGGGTTAAACTTGTGAGTTATTATTCAATTCTTACTTCAAAATATTATGAATTTTATTTATACACGTATAATTAGTTATATCTCTTTCCTGTTATTATAGTTTGTTTTTTTTAAAAAAAAAGAGCTATACATTGTAGTAATCATGGTTCTTAACAAACTATCGTGTGTGTGTGTGTGTGTGTGTGTGTGTGTGTGTGTGTGTGTGTGTGTGTGTGTGTGTGTGTGTGTGTGTGTGTGTGTGTGTGTGTGTGTGTGTGTGTGTGTGTGTGTGTGTGTGTGTGTGTGTGTGTGTGTGTGTGTGTGTGTGTGTGTGTGTGTGTGTGTGTGTGTGTGTGTGTGTGTGTGTGTGTGTGTGTGTGTGTGTGTGAGTTCCACTCATATTTTAAATTTTCATACATTTCTATCATAATTTATAAAGAAATATAAAATATTTTATAAATGTGACGATGATCTCAGTAATACCGGAAAATTTTAATCTGAAAATCTGCTCTAAATTGATGTGTTAAGTATTATAAAAGTACTCGTATATTATTAAAATAATATCAATTATACATATACTCAAAATAATGCTATAATGCTATCAATATTAAGTTTTAAATAGCATTAAGGCGATGTTATGTATTGATTTTCTAAGTCTTATGCTTAGATAATTTTAAAAATTGTAACTGCTATAGTCAAACTAAGAAATTTCTAAACTGTAATGACAATATATTTTCAGTGAAACTAGCCGATTATTTTTTTCTTTACCTTATATTCATTAACTATAGCTTTATTCGATATATTTTAAGTAATCTGTTACATGATACAGTTGGATAAAAAATTATGTTTATGCCTACCTTCGGAACAAATTTTTTCATAAAAATAGATTTTTGAAACAAATTGAGTGTTTTTAGGGAGAAAAATTAAAAAAATATGTAAAAACATTAAAAATTTTAAACAAATATTGTACTTTTAGAAAAATTAGTGGTTTTCAAGGAAATTTAACCAAAATTTTACCAAAACGGGTAACACTGTATAAAAATTTCTAATACAATTATCACAATTTTCTTTATACACAATATACATACTATGGTGCTCTTCAAAATGAGCCAAAGTCTAAGAGAAATATTAAAATATAAAAAAAATTACAGACAATTACACATAACAATATGAAAATTTTGATATTTTTTAAGTTTTTTATTTATAAAAACTATCCTAAATGAAAAAATATTTAACCTACAACAAAACTTTTGACTCCCTTTATGAAAAACAGTATAATAAACATTCCCACATAATTTCAAAAGATTATCTGGTTTGGTTCTTAAGATATCATGTAAATGGTAAAGAGTTTCTTTCAAAAACAAAATTTTGAGAAAAACTCATTTAAAATTTTATCTTACCGTTAAAAGATGCACGTACATCACAAAATTGTCTAAAATTCCCCTGGATGATATGTCACACCTTCCTTTTCTTCCTGGTGCAACCCTTTTTTCTTTCTGAGGGCTCGTGTTTTTTTTTTTTTAATTTTGTAAACTAAGGTAGGTTTCTTTTTCTGTCTTGGGTAAGAAGAAACAATTTTAATCTATTAATCAGTATAAAGCGTTTAGGAAACACAAAAAAATTCAATTTATGTAAATTTGAGATTTAAAAAATCTCAGAATTTCTACTTTTCTTAACAAATGCATCACGGAAGATAAATTTTCATATTTGCGATAAAAATATCGAAACAATAAAATAAGTGACCTTTCCTACATAGTAAAAAATGCTTCAACGCTGCACAGCTGCAGATCTTATTGTATCGTCTCGCGAATACCATATTATTTTCCTCGTTTTGCTTTAGAATCAAGCTTATTGTTGATTGTTATTCGATAATATTTCCTTCTATATTGAGGGGAGTTCAATACAACCAGGTCATTATAATATTTCTGATGAAATGCATTACTATAACAAGAGACGGAAATCTTTTTTATGCTGTATTTCTGTATATCCAAATTTATTAGTTATAAAAATCTAATATATTACAATAACAATTTAATTAAAGAAATGTAAAATATTTTTCTGACTCAAATAAACTTTTGGAATAAAAAAAGTATTATCTTAAGTTATATACTGGAATTAACTTAACACAGAGGATTATTGTCGCAGATTAATTAACTAAATGATTAATTTACGTCTAATACCGTTGACGTTAATTAACTAAAATAAACATTTCAGGATAAGGAAAGAGATTTTAAAAAAAGTCGTATTCGTTTTTGGAAAATTACGTCATAATTTCATCTTGGGTTGTTTCAAAATAACAAAAACATTTACTTAGTTACGTAATTATTTTAAATTTGTTCATTGGTTGTTTGGGAAAAGAAATGGTATAACGTATTTCAATATTTTCTTTAAAATACTAGAATTTCACATTTTATATTGCACTTAAATGAAATCGATACTTCTTAAAGAAAACAGTCATTTTCTTAGTAAAAGAATAACATCATTACTCAATGAATAAATTACAGTAAAATAAAAAGCAGTTTTTATGCATTAAAATTTCGTTTTTGAACGTCATAATTCATTTGATTACTTTCTACTTGAAATACGATTAGTTTGAAACAAGTAATTTCATTTTCCAAAATTTAATAAAACAGCAATTTTAAAATAAAAACAATATTTTTTAAAAAAAATCTTATTTTTTAATGCAGGGTATTTTCATATAAACAATAAATTATTTTTAGAGCCTATACTATCTTAAGAAGCTTTTCAAGAAAATACTTAAAGTGAAACATAAATTACCCCCAAACCACTATCTGAAAAGAAAATTGTATTGTTTATTAGATTTTAACAATGATAATTGGGCACTTCTTGAATGTTTGTTATCCAGGGGAAACTACTATTTTACAGATAATAAAAACAATAAAAATGTTTTAACTATGATTATTTGTCATAATTTGCGGAAACATATTCGACTGAGATATTTTGCTTACGATACAGAAGGTTATAATTTATTTCATTGCTCGTATCCTAATATATGTTCTAAATATTATATTCATATTTTAAAAACTATAAGCATACCTTGTGAACCTCATGCATTTAGAATTTTATTTCATTATGAATTTTTTAAAAATCATGCAACAAAATATGAACAATATTATTATTATTATTATTATATTACAAATTTTCACATATGCTTTTTTCTTCTCTATTACAGCGCTAAGTCGCCTGAAGGGACGTAAGCGCCTTTGGTTTGTACTAGACGAAAGTAAATGCCGTCTTCTATACTACAAAAGTGAAATAGAAGCTCGTTCTAAAGACCCCTTAGGAGCCATCGAAATACGAGGGGCGGCGATATCACTCGCCTTAGAGGAAGATAATCAGTTCGTCGTACAGTGAGTATTACATTAAGCATGTTACTTAACTAGCATCAATACAAGCGATATTTATATATTCTTTGCATCAATGAACGCAATATTTATGTGTAGTTCCTTTTATGCAAAATTAACTTATTAATAAAATAAACTTGTATCAAGCGTTTCTTTTAACATTGTTTCAAGTTGAACCAAATTATTAAAAAAATTTATAGCTAATATATATTACAATATTAAGTATATATCAGATATTTTTCTCTTAAAAGATTTATTTTTGAGAAGAAATATTATATATATACACACACAGAAAAATATCCTTCTTTTGTAAGGAAAGCACATAATGGAGTTAGGGGGGAAGAATTCAAATACATGGAATAACTATTTTGTGTTTTAATACATGTAAGAGTGTTAAAAAATTTTATATTCAATTTATTTTTAAGTTTTCTAACATTATACACATTTTTAAGAAAAAGTCGTAAAAAAATTGGAAATTATCATTGTGTTTGAAGAAAAAAAACTTGCATGAAAAAATTTTTAAAACCTTAATTTTTATAGTATTAAGCAGTTTTTCAATTATTTTATCTAATTTAATGAGTGTTTTCTTTTGTATTTTCATGAATTTTGTTATCAAATTAGTTTATTTTCAATAACATGTTAAAATTACAATAAAATTCACCAAGAGGATTTGACTTAGTTTATAAAAGTAGGATAATTCCAGAATTTCCATAAGAACCAAATTCTCACAAGATGTTCTAAAACATTTTTTTTATTCATTTAAGTAAATAAAAAGGATGTGGTGAACCTAAGATGACGTTAGTGTGAGGGGCAAGGCAACCGAAGGAAAATATATATCTAAAAAAACCTTTTATTCTTATTTATTCTAAATGCAATATAGTGAATATAACTATTGAGAGCGAGCTAGAGAGATTTCTAATTATTAATAAAAATAATATCTACTTATAGTTTGTATATATGAAGAGAGAGAGCCACACGGGCTACCAAGACTTGATAAAGACATTAAGGCCCCGAGTCCTATACCAGATACGATGATAATACAAAATATAATTCTCACAGATATAACTCAGACCAACATTGTCAATATTTCACTACAAACTTACTCAACAAACTTGATTCACTTTACTGTAAATAGTAACCTCCATTTGAATGTATTTCAGTTCCATTATAAAAAGAGGTTTTCAAATCAAACAGTGCAAATAATTTCCCTTTGAAGATTGATATAAAGGCTCAAAGAGAACTCGTTACAAGGTAAACAGAGCACAGTTACAGAATTGTTAAATTAAATCCTTCATGGAGTTTGAAATTATATTCAATCTAAATTCAGTTTACTCAACGGCTACAGATACAACAGTAATTGATAACATTTCGCTGTAGAAAGGAATGCATTCTAACTCATCAATGGTCAATATTGGCTCTTTCTAAAATCTCCATTAAACAATAGGATGAAAAATTAAGTTTATTTCAATCATTTCCGTGTTTCAGTACGCTACTTCGGGAACTAACAGAAAAAACAAAAATCAATTACACTAAACAAAATCCTACCTTACAAACTTATGTATCTAAAAGAATAGAAATAAGAATAATTCATTAGTGGTTGTACTTTATATAAAATTGAAAATGTAATTTTGAGTTACTTATAATAGATTTTGTTTACTGTCTACTGTAATTTTTGAACTTGGCTCAGTATTAATAACAGAATGTAAGCAGTTGGTTATTAAATTCTGATTTAATCCTACCAAAAGCAGTCCTCGGTATATTTTTATAGCTGTTGTTTCATTTGTTTTGTATTTGGGAGGGTGGGTGGGAGGTACTTTTGGTTGTCGAGTTGGAACCTCTTTTTTTTAATTTTTTATTTATGATCAAATTTACCTGATAGCTTTAACGACTTTATGACTTTATTTTTATTTGAATATATATATACATATATATATATATACATATATATACATATATATACATATATATACATATATATACATATATATACATATATATACATATATATACATATATATACATATATATATACATATATATATAGCTAACTCTTGGCCTTAGAATATATATATATATATATATTATTAGGCTTAACTCTTCAACTTGGCTTTTTTTGCTCTATTATGTCAAAAATTTCTGCTGTACGGGGAAGGTTGGATTCGCAAAGCATTGCTTAACCCTAATTCGATGGCCTAATTCAGTGATAGCTTTAGAAATCATAATAGGTCTCTATTTTAGTCCAATGACTTCTTTGTATCTACAATTGTTGTGTATGTTAAATTCCAATTTCTTACTTCATTAGCACTGTAGGTTCCAGTATTTCTTCACTTTTATTTTATTATACTATATATATATATATATATATATATATATATATATATATATATATATGTATATGTATATTTTTTATTTTTAATGCATAATTATTTATGATATTCAATACATATTTTTTATAATATTCAAAACTATATACATTAAAGAATGTATATCATTTTGTGTGTAAGCTAATTAAAAATTTAAATCTTCAGGAAATTTCCCTTTGTCTTATGCACTTCATAGAACTAATGTTAGTTTTTAAAATAATGCAGATACAGTTTTTAAATGATTTTCACACGCATGAGATGCTGCCAACTACCATAATCTTAATATATTGCTATAATGAATTATGAGAAGATTAACAGACTATAAAAAGTCCTTCAGGAATTAAAAAGACATTTCTAAACCCTTTCAAAGTTAATGAGAGTAAGGGCATCTCTCTCTCTCTCTTCTCTCTCTCTCTTATTATTATTATTATTGCAAGTAGAAATCTTCCAGAAAGACATGCCTTAAATAATATTTGCAATGGGGAAACTTAATTCAATTTTAGACTTCTGAACTCTCTTGGTTAATTAGATTTCAACTGAGCAATTTTTGAAAAGGAAATAAATTTCAGGAAGTTATTACCTCTCTTTTTTTTTAACTAATGTATTTTTGAGTTAAAAAAATACATTATTTAAAACGTAGAAATTTTCTCTTGCTTCAAATAATTTCAAAAGGTTTCCTGAATAAATTGGTATGGTTTCATATATATTTATTTATAAATAAAATAATTACTGGTATTTAAATCATATAAAAAACAGATAAACAGTTAGACAAAAACTCTCAAACATGCAGCTGGCTAATTTTTCTGTCTTCAACATTCATTATGTCAAACTGTCTAAAAAATTATAGAATATTACTTATAGAATCGTCTATCAACAGCAAATCTGAATCAAGAACATGTTTAAAGTATTTTTTACATATATGTAAGTATTCGCTATACGATACTTCACGTAAGGAAGCTGAATCGTACGAAAATACATAGTATTTTATGTGAATTTGATTACCTATAGAAACTGTACGGAAAGACCACTGTAGAGATTACAGCTAAATTTGTAATTCTCAATAAACAACAAAGGCTGTATTTAAATCTTTTTCTTAGCTCTCAATATTGGCAGTGGTAGCCTAGTAATCATGGTCACGAATTCATGACCGGCGTTATGGTGTCACAGGTTCGAGTCCTGATGACCTGCCGTGAAAAGGGCTTAATCCGCTTTATATCTGTTGAGGCCCAAATTCTCTCTTGGTGTGGAAGTCACAGAAGGAAAGACTTGATCAAGGTTAAAAAATTACGAGGTCCTCCGCCAATAGCCGTAGTGTTGCTTTAAAAGTGACGTTAATAAATACTTATTTAACATGAATAGGTTAATAATGTAACTAAGCAAAATTTGAAAAATAAGGAATAATTTTTAAAAATGGTCCTTTTTTAAATTTATTTTGTTTAACTTTAATATCAGTTTATATCAGTTGCATTTTCTAACTCATCAAATTAAATTATCCGATTGCGTTCGGAACCGTGATTTTGCAAAAGCGTACAAACGAATTTTTTTAAAATTTTTTAGTATCACTTATATTAGAGAATACGCGTATAAATTTGTTTTAAGAATATTATTACAATAAAAAATTATTTAAATGCAATTTTTTCGGAAAGAAAGAATATAGAATTACCTATTTTCAAAACATTCTCCTTTTATGAAAAATGCTACTGAACTAATAATATTTTGCCTATATGTAGCTGAATTAGGATTTTTGAATTGTATAACTTAGAAGTGGATTTATTCATATATTTTAAGACATTAGCATGGAAAAATTTTAGCAAAAAAACATTATTTCAATAAGTAGTAACTCTGATAATAACGTGAATCTTTCAAAAATCCTAGTTAAGGCACTCTGGAGAAGTCTTAGCTATATATGAGTACAATATTATTATTATATAAGCATTTTTCATAAAAAGAAAATGTTTTGAAAATAGGTGATTCTATGTTCATTTTTTGCTAAAATTTTGCGTTCAAATAAGTTTTTTATTGTATTTTTAAAATCATCCATTTTATAAGTGCATTCTAATCTAAGTGACTTTAAAAATTACAAAAATGTTCGTTTGTACGCTTTTGCAAAATCCCGTTTCAGAACGTAGTTAGATATCTTAAAAACTACTTTTCTTCAAATGAAAATAACATATTATAAGGCTGGCATTTTTTACTGAAACAGAATTTTTTACATTTTTAATTGACTCATTTTCATTTTTTAAAAAATGAGCTTTGTAAGTACTCAAATTTTACAATTTTTAAGTATCTAAAAAGGAAAAAACTGTTTAAATCTTTAGAATCATTTGCTTATAAATATAAACCTGTAATGCCTCTAACTTGTATTTTATTTATATTTATTAAAGCCAGTTTTTATACAGAAAGCCGTCATTAAATCTAAAGATCATAAAAAGGCTTAGAAATATTTTAAACGTCCATCAGATTACTTTTGGTGCATGATCGTAGTTTTTTTTTCTTTCAAAGATAATTCATTTATTTCATAAATAAAAATGAGAAAGTTTAATGAATCGTTCTCAAAATAAGTTTATAGGATTTTTTTGTTTCCGAAACTTCAGTAAAACTTAAAAGGATTAACTCTGATCATTAGATTAATTGAAGTTTTAAGTAAGATCTTTCTTTTTCTTTTGTTATCAAGAAGTTCTGAATTTAAATAGAGAATATCATTATATATATATATATATATATATATATATAGTATGAAAAGGTTCAAATCAAAAAGAGGTGTTTTTTAATGTGATCCAAATAATTAAAACTCAAAGAGCGCAACTTCAAC
Source organism: Trichonephila clavipes (assembly GCA_019973935.1). Classification (NCBI taxonomy): domain Eukaryota; kingdom Metazoa; phylum Arthropoda; class Arachnida; order Araneae; family Nephilidae; genus Trichonephila; species Trichonephila clavipes. Next base: position 37,247 of record BMAU01018151.1, on the reverse strand, counting down.
AAAACAATAGAATATTTTTCTCCTTAGCTACGGAAGACAAAAACTGTTTTTTTTTTGGTTAATTTTGTTTGGTTAATAATAAACCTGCATTCATTTAGATTGAATTTTTTTAAAAAAAGAATTCTGGTCTTGACTATTAATTTAATAGGATGCGAATCCCTCTTTTAATTTGCATGCTAATTATGCACCTATTTTAATTCAAAATTAACAAAAATCACCGAGAGATTATTCCTAGAAAATTCTAAGTTGTCTGATATTCTGGGAAAAACAGAACATTTTCTATTTATATATCTTTTTTTCAATTCTCTTCTTGCTACTAAAATTTATATATTCTTTTAAAATGCGAATTTATTTAAGGATTTCAATCCAAGCGGAATTCAACGAAAATCTAAGACTTAAATTTAAAATTGTAGACTTAATTCTTGAGTTATAATTTTACTGTGTTTTTGATTAAATGTATTCTAATTCACAAAACTGATTTCATAAATTGTAGACTTAATTTCAAATAATTTCAATCCCTTGTAGAGTATACTAAAATGAAGAAATGTAATTACTACCTCATGATCTAACAAATCGAAAGCATAACTGTTCATGATCAGGTGATAATAACCAATTAGATAGTATACCTAAAATTTCGTTGTTTTTTTCTGATAGCATACGTTATATTAATCTGAAAATATTTGTTAAATAGTAACGTTCAGAAAATATTTTACTGTAGTGTAAATTACATTTTCTGAATTTTATCAATATTTCCATAGAAATTTTGAAAATCAAAGAAATGTTGGGAAGAAAAATTTTATTTTAATTTTAATGCATTAAAAAACTACAAAATAGAAAGCATTTGCTTAGATCAGCGGAACAGAGATCGTAAAACTTTAAGAAGTGGACTCGAAAAACTAGGAAGATGTTCAGCGGGCTAATGTTATTTAAAATAAATTACAATAAAAGTCTAAAAATAATATTATTTTGAAAATTGTTTAACACTAATACGATGAACAAAGCTGTGACTCTATATTTCTTATATTTATTCAGTTTTTTTAATTAAATGTGTACAGTAAATACTATTTTAACTAAATATAAAAGCAAATATATTTTAATAATTTCATGCATATTAAATATTAAATGCATATTATGCATGTTAAATTTAAGCATCCCTTTCTAATAAGTGTTCAAAGTTTCTACATAAAATTTCCCTACTATATTTCCCATAAAATAAAATATTCAAATTTCTATGAAAATGTTTGCATATTACGAAAACTTGGCGTATTAAGAAAGCATTAAGTTGGGCCTCACGAAACACTTAGGCGGGAATGATTAGTCCATCACTAGAATATCTGTGTGTGTGTGTGTGTGTGTGTGTGTGTGTGTGTGTGTGTGTGTGTGTGTGTGTGTGTGTGTGTGTGTGTGTGTGTGTGTGTGTGTGTGTGTGTGTGTGTTTTTGTGTGTGTGTTTTCACTGGTCTATCATCAATAAACTAAATTCACTGTATGTCAAATTCATTTGAAAATACTAACTTTAAATTTCAAAGTTAATTTTGAGTGACTGTTATGCGTATTAAGTTATCTATGATTTAAAATGTTAATACCATTTTAAATATACCATTAATAACGAAACGAAATACGCAGATCACAGCACAGAAAATTATTTGAAAGCTTGTTACTTTATTAGAGGGAAGTATATCAAAATGCATATTATAGATTATCAAAATCCGCTTTAAATACCGTACTTACTCGAATCTAAGTTGCACTATTTTTCCAATGTTGATGCTACTCAAAATTGGGTGCGGCTGAGAATCGAAGGGAAACCAATTCGTTGGATGGAGCAATTAGAGCAATTATAGGTTCTTGAATGTATTAAAAAGTTTAAAAAACTGGTAAAGTAACTGATGGCTTACTTCTTATTAGTTTTTATTTTAAATTCATTTCAATTTCGTAAAATTGGATATTGATAAACAATTTAGCACCATTTTTCATTTTTCACAAAAATTTGTTGAGAATTTGAGGTGCGATTTACAATCAAGGTTTAGATTAGAATAAATACACTATATTGAACAATTTGTATTCCTTTCTCTTTTTCCTGTATATATATTACCATTAAAGTGCAAAATATATATAAATAGGTATTTCATATAATAACTAGGTATTTCATGAAATAATTATACAAGTCAGAGAGTTAAAGTATATAAATTTATTGAATTCTACGATTTATCTAGGTATTCTATAGAATAATGATTACTTGATCGTGTTAAAATATAAAATACAGCACTTGAAAGTTCTTTTCTTTCTAGCTGCTTTTAATCAGAGATGGCGGATAAAACAATTGTGTGCGTGTGTGTGTGTGTACTCTATATTTTAGTTTAGTATATGTGTGAACTAGATTTAATTTCCATTGAAGAAGTTCCGAATATCGACACAACGCTTCGATCTGTTGCAACAGATCAAAGTTGTGGCGTTGGACAAGAATTTAAAAATTGCTCGTGTAAAAAAATGTGCAATAGTAAGAAGAGTGTGGTTGTTTAAAAAATAATACGCAATGCAATTCAAAATGTCATCACAGTAATTCTTGCTGTAATAAGCAATGAAAGGTAAAATAATAGTATTTCATAAAATTTAAATTAATATTATCTTACATTTTTGACAGAAGTAACAGTTTTTCTTCCCAGCATGTATTTTTTATAGTATTTATATAAATAAAACTTTACTTCTGCAACATTTTCTTTTCTTTTCCTTTCTGTTTAACTAATGTTAGCAATATGAGCAATAAAAAAATTATTTCATCTACTTTTCCTTATTATTTATCAATTAATCATCCGCAATAGGGATAAAAAGTTTTTTCGGGAGATTTTAGCTCTTTATTATCAATTAATTTATAAAAAAAACTTTGAAAGTTTTTTATTTTTCACTTTAATAGCTTGTCATTAGTCATTTCATAGAATAACTAGTTATTTCATTGAATAACCAAGTAAAATATGAAATTTTTCATCTCTATGTTATATTTTAAATGAGTTGTCTAGTTATTTCAAGAAATACCTAGTTATTATATGAAATAACTGAATTATACACTTTAACGGTAACATATATTAAAATGGAAAATATTATCATTTTATCTGGAATAACTGAGAGTTAAATATCTTTACGAATTGGTTCCTTAAATATCATTACCTAAATTCCCAAAAAGCATAAACACGACAATATTACTGAAAAACTAATTTTAAAGTTGAAATGATCACGACTATAAGCTTCTCAAGGCAAACATGTTTTAAAAAAACCCTGCTTTTAAATTTAAAATTTTACAACGATTCTATGTCATCAATTTTTTCTCTATAGTGTGTTTACTGAATAAAAATATTAATTTTATCTTTCTCTAAAGAGAAAGGTTAAAAACCTATACAAATTTTTAAGCTACTCAAATTTAAAAGTAATTTTTTTTAATATTTTTTTTACACCAGGCGTATTTCATTACCATAATTCCAATTCGTTCTGATTGTTTGAAATTCCGAGAAATACTTCTGCTTAGATAAGTTTAAGAATCTTCAATGAATCATACCACAGGCCATTTATCTTATTTTTTCATTATTTGACATGATGATGAGGCCAAGGAGGCAATTATCCATCCACCTGTCTTTTTCTCATGCTCTGGATTGAATCTTTATTATCTGGCGTGTCTTCGTCTGTACCCTTATCTAAACATCGGAAAGGCTGTCACGCAGGTTTGACATTTTAACCAAATATAATAGGACAAAGTTCATTTCAGTTCAAAATTAATGAATTATAAATTCACGCCCTTACTTATCAGCCTGATCTCTGCAGTTGAACCTCCTCGGGAGGTTTTTTATACTTATTCGTAATCTTTTTTTTAGCTGAATATATGCATTCTGTAATAAACATTAGTTACTTTGAATCTTTTTTATCAGAATGGATAGTATTTGTTAATGATAGCTTTAAAAATTAAAAGACATATATTGAAATATATATCTTGTTCAATCAAATTAAATGGTTGAAAATACTATTTGTTTTTAAGCTTAAATAAGTTCTGGATTTTACTAAATTTATGAATAAGTCCTTAAAATTGCATAATAATATGATAAAAGAGCATTTTAATAAGATATCTGCTTCTAAAAAAGTAATTATATATTTCGAAAAATTTTAAGTCACAATGTTTGTCATTGTGTATTGTTAAAAAATTTAAGGCATTTTATTTACTAAAATGATCACCAATAGTTTTTGTAACACATTCTATGAGAATTAAAATTTTCCTCTAAATAGCTACAGTTCTGTCTATTTATATATATATACGAGTGAGTGAATATTAACGTCGTACTGTTCAGCTACACAAGGACTTTTGGCAACGAAATTTTGAACCATGGTCAAATGACGTGGACGACAACTGAGCTGGTACCACTCTCCTAACTACCACACAACGGGTGGACGTTTCAGCTCTCGACAGATTTAACGTGCATCGCTGCCCTACATGGCGGGTCTTTAGTGGTACTGGGCTCGAACTCCTGATATGCCTGGCATGATCCGATACCTTGACCACTGGACTATCGCGGCCCTATATATATATATTATATATAACAGGCGGGCTGAAAAGTTCGCAGGCTGACAGATAGATGGCGCTAATAGAATCAAATCCATATGATTTTTAGTTAGTCCTAACCTCAAAGGACGCGTGTATAAATTTGACAGCTGTTGCACAATTAGTATCTGAGTTATAGCATTTTTAGTGAAAGAACTTTTGTTACTTTGAAAAAATGGATAAAAAAGAATTCCGTATGTTAATAAAGCATTGCTTTTTCGCGAAAAGAATACTGTTGAAACCAAGGCTTCGCTTGATAAACATTATTCGGACTTTGCACCAGGAAAATCAACCATAGAGAAGGGGTTCGCTAAATTTAAACGAGGCGAAATGAGCACCGAGGACGATGCACGCAGTGAATGGCCCAAAGAGGCTGTTACCGACGAAAAGATTAAAAAAATCTATAAAATAATTTTTGATTACCGTAAAGTGAAGTTGATTGAGATAGCTGAGACCCTAAAGATATCAAAGGAACGTGTTGGTCATATCGTGAATGAATATTTGGATATGCGGAAGCTCTGTTCAAAGTGGGTGCCGCACGAGATCACAATTGACCAAAAACAACAACGAATCGATGATTCTAAGCCGTGTTTGGAGCTATTCAATCGTAATAAATCCGAATTTTTGCGTCGATATGTGACGATGGATGAAACATGGCTCCATCATTTCACACCGGAGTCCAATCGACAGTCTCACACACACAGCCGAGTGGATTGCACTTGATGAACCGACTCAAAAGAGTGGAAAGACGCAAAAGTCGGCTGGCAAGGTTATGGCATCAGAATTCTGTGATACTCATGGTATAATATTCATTGACTATCTTAAAAGAGAAAAACTATAAACAGCGACTATTACGTAGCGTTATTGGAGCGTTTTAAAGACGAAATCGCGGTAAAGCGGCCTCATTTGAAGAAAAAGAAAGTGCTGTTTCATCAAGACAATGCACAGTGTCACAAATCAATGAAATCGATGGTAAAATTGCATGAATTGGGCTTCGAATTGCTTCCGCATCTACCGTACACTCCAAATCTGGCCCCCAGTGACTTTTTTTCTCTGGAAAGAGGATGCTCTCTGAATAGAAATTTCGCACCGATGAAGACGTAATCGCCGAAACGGAAGCCTATTTTGAGACTAAAGACAAATCGTATTATAAAAATGGTATCTAAAAATTGTATGGCCGCTATAATCGTTGTATCGGCCTCGAAGGGAAGTATATTGAATAATAAAATCAAATTCTAACAAAAAAAAATTTCTATGCTAGCCTACGAACTTTTCAGCCCACCTGGTATATATATATAGGCGCCGCGGTGCACACAACTGCAGAGATCAGGCTGATAAGTAAGGGCGTGAATTTATAATTCATTAATTTTGAACTGAAATGAACTTTATCCTATTATATTTGGTTAAAATGTCAAACCTGAGTGACAGCCTTTCCGATGTTTAGATAAGGGTACAGACAAAGACACGCCAGATAATAAAGATTCAATCCTGAGCATGAGAAAGATGGAGACGGTGTCATCTTCCATGCCATCCTTAGGAAATCTTTTTTTAAAAAAAGAGAATGTACTTTAAAACCAAAAAAATATATTATTTTGCTTACGCCATCGACATATATTTGTTTCATCCGTGTCAAATTTTCAGGGCCCGCTGCTTTGTTTCCGTTTTTTTCTGCGTATAGAATTGCCTCTCTTTTCATACGTGCGTCATAATGAACTCGTCTTAAAGTTATCGATATATTTGATGCTTAGCAGGTTAAAAGGAAGCGTATACAAAAAAAAATCCTAAATACGAGCAGACAATGGTGTTTAGGATAGACTGAATACTGGAGATAATCTGCGGAATGGGGTAAGTCATTCATGCAAGTAGCCAAAATGGACAAATACATTTATTTCTTTTGAAAGAGAAGAAAACTCACTTTTTCTAATCCAACAATTGTTTTGCCTTCGATTCTATGCCACGCCCAATTTTCAGTAGCATTAACCCTGAAAAATAGTGCGGTTTAGATTCGAGTAAATACGGTAATTATTTTTTCGTAGTCATATTTTATTACGCTTATATTGCAATTGCTACAATAACTATCTTCCGTTTTGATTATTATTATCATTTTTTAGATTTACCTTTCCTCTATTTCAGTTCCAATGGCAGAGAGCATGCTCTTGTTGCTGAAGATCACGAATCTATGATGCTATGGATCCTTGCACTTCAGGTAATTATGTGTTATATTTCTCAGTAGTTTATTCTTTTGAGTTCTCGTTTCCGTATATTTTTTTTTATTTCTGACTTAAAAGAATAGCACAAATAAGCTAATTTCAAAAAGCATTAGCTTTTATAGTTCCATTCATATGATGGGATTATAATTCAGGAATTAGAATTCTAATTTAAAATCTAATGTTTATAAATGTAAGAATGATTACGGATGAAAAAGACTGATTACGAATGGAAAAAATGCGTTTTATGTTTCTGACGAAAAATAAATAATTAGTTCATTATCATTACGTTTTACTAATTAATTTCATTATTTAAAGCTTTTTTATTCTTTATACTATAATGAGTGTGATTTTAAGTTAATATTAAATATAACTTAGTGAAAATTAAGAAGAAATACTTCCAAAAGAATACGGCCAAAAATACTTATCAAAAATAGCTAATAAAAAGCAGGTTTTGCATGCGTTTTAAAGTTATTTCGAAGAAAAGGAAAGTCTTTAAGCATATACATAATCTCAAAAATTGAAAACAAATAGCATCAGTAAACAGCAAAAAAAAATGAATGAGATATCTTTTATTTTAAAAAAATAAAACTGGAAGAAGAAAAATTAAACTAATAGAATTTACTTGGTTTAAATTTATAGAAATTTTTGTTTCAAATCAAGTAATATAATTAGCTTACTTATTAAGAAATAATAATTCGGTAGATTCTATTTCATAAAAATCTTGTTTATGACATAGATCAAGAGTAACAACGTGATACATAGATATAGGAAAAATTACAATAAGGGAATATGAAAAAATATATCCCGTATATTACGGCTTATTATGCGCACCTTTACTTTTGAACTGCATTTAAGTTTTAGGTATATTTGCCGTATAAAGCACCTCTTTTCGTTTACGAAGAAAGCTGATAGACACCTGTGCAATGTTCTTATCTTTTGAAGTCTAGATATAGAGTATGAGTGGATAATAAAAGCATGGAATGAGAAATTAAACCTGACATAATGCAAAAATCAGTTTAAAAAATGTAGCATATCTAACAATCTAGATAGAACGGAAGATGATTATTTATTTATGAATCAGAGAACAGCGATGGTAAACAAACAGATTTCGATGTGTACCTGAAGAGATAAGGGAACACAAATCGATCACTTTTTCGTGCTATCCAAAAATGAAAGTTCGTAAAGACATGAAATTTCTTTTCAATAAACATTACTTATGTATATATGTAGAAATCTACTTCTTTTATACCAATCTTTCCTTATTTTTAAATCTATTATTTTTGTATACGTGACGTATAATGCGTACCAGTAAATTTCAATCTTATTTTTTGCGTTAAAAGTGCAAATAATGCGCCGGAATATATGGTAAAGTGATTATATTTAATATGTAAAATAAATAAGATATCTACCGTAAAATCCGGCGTATAACGCGCCCTTTTAGCATAAAAATAAAGACCGAAATTAACGAGTGCGCGTTATACACCGGATTTGAAAATGAGAGCTTTAAAAACACAAAAATAAAAGATGAGCATTGAAAAAAAGATTTCTACATACATCTAAATATTGCTTATTTAAAAGAAATGACATTCTTATGAACTTAAAGGGTTGTAGTTCTCGAAGAATGCTATTTTTTCTAAAGCTTAGAATTATACCTCGAATAAATTACTTCAAAACATAAGAGCATTGCGCACATACATTTCAGGTTTCTTCGTAAAAAAAGGGAGTACGCGTTATACGGCGAATATACCTAAAAACTATATATTGCATCTTGAAAAAATAAGTGGTCTTTATACAGAGGTGCGCGTTATACGCCGTATTTTACGGTAAGTAACTTTAAAGTATGTAGAATATTTTCAACTGATGATAAAAATTTGCTTTTTGTTACTTCACGCCCCAGTACGAAACTTTCAGATATTAGTGTTGAATTATTCTCAAAAATAACCACTAAAATTATTTGCTGTTAAATGCTTAACATTATAATAATGGTTTCCTTGAATCTTGCAAAAACAAAAACAAAAAAGAGATAATTTCATTTTTCTTTCTTCAAAATACATTTATTTTGTTTAAAGTAAGTCTAAAATTTAAATTATACTTTTACAATAAATTGGTTGAAATTATTCATTATCATTAATTCATCCAATGTATAATACGCTGCTTGGTAAATTTTGTCCGTTAAATAATTCATAATATTCAGTTGGGACTCAAACTCCTCGTAAAATACGACATGATAGTTGAATGAGAATTAGAATTTATGGTGTATCACTAGCTTATTTCGGAGAATTACGAGATTCGTCACCATTAGTAAATTATGTAACACTAAGTAGTGCTGTTAAATCATACGAACCCTGATCTATATGCATTAAGAATAGTGTTAACAATCAATATAGTAAAATAAAAAGCCAATCCTTTTCGATCTGTGCTAGCATTTGTTTTTTTCAAACAGAAAAAAATTTCGCAATAAGTTGCTAACATTGTTTACTCTCCTTTGTGCTTACTTTTTGCACGAAAATATGTGGGCTGCGGTAGCCCAGTGGTTAAGGTATCCAACCATGGCAGGCATGTCATGAGTTCGATCCAAGTACCACTAAAGACCCGCCGTGTAGGGCAGCGATGCACGTTAAATCTGTCGAGAGCTGAAACGTCCTCCCGTTGGTGTGGTGTGGTAGTTAGGAGAGGGGGGTGCCAGCTCAGGTGTCGTCCACGTCACTTGACCATGGTTCAAAATTACGTGGTCCGTCACCAAAAGCCCTCGTGTAGCTGAACAGTGCGACGTTAATATTAACTCAACTCAACTTTGCACGAAAATATACGATAAAGAAAAAGGATCCAAAATTTGCTTACCAGGTGCAATGTTCTTCAGCATTTGCATAATGATAAAATGGATAATAAAAATTTGTGGGAAAATGACTTCTCGAGCAAACAGACAACCTTAATTAATTTTAAGCACTTTTCAATTAATATAAATGTTTATCTATTTTTAAATAAATTAATAAATACTTTTAAAACAAGCAAGCATCACAGGGGGGATCGTAAAATCTTTTTCAGAATTTCAAAACCTGCCTATGCGGAAAAGATGTTCTCAGGTATGTTGAAGTCGGGTGAGTGTGAGTGAATATTAAAACATCACACTATTCAGCTACTCGAGGGTTTTTGTTGACGGACCGCGTAATTTTGAACCATGGTCAAGAGACGAGGATGAGAGGAAGTATGAGAATCAACAGATTTAACGTGCATCACTCCGTATTAGTTTCGAACTCATGATATGCTAGCCACAAGACCGTTGCCTTGACCACTGGGCTTCCGCGACCCTGTAGAAGAAAGAGGGAAGGGGCAAACAAATTTTTAAAAATTCATTTTTAAGTTAAGTACTGCTAAAAAGGAATGAAATTTAGGTATATGAGCTTTTTTTTATGATAAAAAGTCAAAATGATTAGTCGAAATGAAAAGTCAAATTAATGAAAATATATTTTTTAGTACTTTTTAGCTTATATATATTGTGATGAGATGACACCTATTAAATATTACTAGAAAAAAAACAGCAAGTACATTTAACAGCTTCTGTGGTATTAATTTTTAAAAACCTACTGTCGGAATTATAGATACAGGATCGAAATTATACAGGATAAAGCGGAAGACAGAAAAAGCGTGTCGGACGGTACGGGGAGAGGGATTTTTTTTATTGAATATTAACGTCGCACTGTTCAGCTACACGAGGGCTTCTGGCGACGGACCACAAAATTTTGAACCATGGTCAAGGAACGTGGACGACACCTGAGCTGGCACCCCCTCTCCTAACTACCACACCACACCAACGGGAGGACGTTTCAGCTCTCGACAGATTTAACGTGCATCGCTGCCCTACACGGAGGGTCTTTAGTGGTACTGGGCTCGAACTTGTGACAAGGCAAGACACGGTCCGATACCTATACCACTCGGCTACCGTGGCCAAAGGGACGGGGAGAGAGAACTGAGGTTATAAACTATTACAATGTATATTGTACTATTCTCTACTTCAGTGATTCTCAACCTTTTGTTGTTGTTGTTGTTGCACAGTGCATCTTCAACAATTTTAAAATTTCTTGGCACACTAACAATAAAATAAGTTTAAAAGAATTTTACTTATCTTTAATACACTATGAAAAATAGTTTATGATAATAGTTTTCAGTGTTAAGTATATAAAATAGTAACTACGCCGTAGTCAACAAATGTTTATTGAGTAGTTAATTACAAGAATACGTTTCATGTGAAATTTGAGTTCGATGATTTTTGATAATTTCGTTTATATTTAATTATAAAAATGATAATGCCACTTTCATTTCGTCATCAACATTTAAAAGACTCTATTTTTTTTCCATTTGTTATATTTGCTAATGCTGAAAATCCAAATTCACGCAAATAGGATGTACAAAATTGTAACAATATTTTTAATGTTTTTTTGGCTATATTATGAGATAATCGTCTCTAATTGTGTAATCCAAAAAGCAATTAACAGACTATTCCAAATGTTTTGAAATTAAATCTTGGTTATTACAGAGTGTAATTAGTTTTTTCCTCTTTATTCAAAGTTAATTCATATACAGATGTATCTGTTATCACAAGTGGATTACGAACCTAATCAATTTTTTTTACATCCATCTGTCCATGAATGGATAAGTTAAATATATCACGAATACCTTCAGTCTACTTTTATAAAATGGCCGAGAGAGAATGATTCAGTTCCGGATTTTATTTTTTTCACAATAATTAATAATTTTTAAAAAATTTGACAGCACACAAGAGTGCCGCAGCTCAAAAGATATGAGAATTATTGCTCTACTCCGTTCTCATTGATCTATAATCATCATTTTTGTTTATTTATATTGTAAAAAAAATCATTTTATTTTGAGCCTAAAATATCTCTCTCATCCAGCCAAAATTAAATCTTCCATTTTTTTTCAAAAATTCAACCGCTTGTGGCAATATAAAAAAATTCTTACAATATTTTTTTATAATTATTTTTTCCAAATTTTCATACCATAAAACATCTTTTCCCATAAATAGGCTCCACAATTAATATTCTATTTCTCTATATATAAAGGTGACCCGCGCTAATGCATAATCCATAGAAATAAATTCAAATGCTTATTGGCAAGTATGAAAAGGATATGTGCGTGCATTTGTATAATTTACAAGCCTTTCTATTTAGCAAAATATGCGTTTCGCGCAATCAATAGAACCAACTTTACAGCGTAATTTATTTTAAACAATGCATCAGCGAATGACTAACTTCAATCGCTTCTACAGATTAGAAATTTAAATCAATGCAAACGATCTTGCTTTTAAAGTATAACTTCAGGTTCCCTCTAAGTACTTTCATCATCTAATGGATCAAACGAGTAAAACGAAACTTTTGCTAGGGGGACTCACTGCAATCAATGTCGAAGCGGTATCAACAGATGCCTCAAAGTATTATCTGAGGGCGGAACTTCATTCGCCTCTTCAAAGTAGAAACTTGAATCAATGTAAAAAGATTTGCTTTTGACATATAAATTAAGTTTCACTCTTATTTAAAAAATCAGATTCTATGAACGAATTTCTCAATCACAATTAGGTATCAGAGGTTAGAATAGAATATCAAAAAGATCTGTTACCAAGACGACACATTTGACGTCATCACGTATGAATGAAATTAAAATTTCTTACAGTTGAAATAATTCCAATTTTGTAACTATATTTTGCAAAATATATTATCATTGCATTCAATTGTTAAAACGCCGTATTTTTCTCGCACTTAATTTTTATAATGTAACTAATATATGCATGTTTAGTTTATATTAATTATTAATAAATTTTTAAAGTATTTTCAAAACTATTCTTTAAAGGTATGATTTAAAAGATTTCAAGAAACATCTATATATATATATATATATATATATATATATATATATATATATATATATATATATATACTTAAGAACGATGGGAAGGAAAATATTGCTATATTAAAAGAAAAACTAGAAAATGTATGTGTACAGGGTGTTGCCGAATTCGACCAACAAATTAAAATGGGGGATAGTAAGTAGCATGGGGACGACAAATAACAATAGGAGTCGTAAACCATGTTTAGTCGGAGTAATTCGAAAAAATAATTATGCACGGTGTGATGTCGAATGGAATAAAAAGGGGAAATAAGAGGTAAGGAATACATTTATTAGACGTAAAGAATGTTAAAGCATAATGCATCACAGCTTGACGTCAGAAATACAACGACATATGATTGTAACAAAAATAGTCGACTTAATGATCGCGTAGGATTGTTGAACGCGGTGCAACAAAGACGGTGTGCTGGCGAGGTCATCTGAAGCGACGACGATCCGTGACGTGGGATCCTTTACTGTAGCCACCAGCGTCTCAAGCACAATCGATTTCAGGCAGTCCCAGAAAGAGAAATATAAGAGATATAGGTCTGGGGAGCGTGGAGGCCAAGCAACAGGTATGCCGAGTTCAATCAACCCTCCGGGATACATAGCATGGAAGTGGTACGCACCGCAATCGAAAAATGTGCTGGAGCACTATCGTATATGAGCCACAAGTTCTGGTGCGCAGTGACCAATACTCCTTGAAGCAACTCAGGGGAAAAGTGAGAAATTTGCATTCGTTCAGGTTTCTCCGACTCTACCACAGTGCTCCAAATCTCCGCAGCTGTTTGAACACTCCCCTCGTCAGCTGATCGTCCTCCCCCATGGCTACTATTACCGCGATTTTCACAGACCAAACATGATTTTCAACCCCATACTGCCTACTATCACCCCTCTCTATTTGTTGGCCGAATTCGGCAACACCCTGTATATATTGCATTACATTAGCTTCTAAAAAATACTCAGTATGAGAAAATAGCTTAAATTAATTGCCTTGTCCAAGTTTTTATTTTATTTTCTCGAAGCAAAAGTTCGAAAATCAGTTACACACATATCTATGTAAATTCCGTTTCTCTCCATACCATTTTCTAACGCAACGGCTATGTATTAGCCAAGAGGCTATGGTCGCAAGCTCGTTACCAGCATTGTAGCAGTCGAATCCTGATATTACTAATGATAAGTTGTGTAGTGGAAATGATTCACGACAATTGTGAGGTTTAAAATTTTCACAGCGGCAAAGCGTGGAAATTTTGAGAATGGGATTTCAACACAGAGGTGTCGTCATCGGGACTTGAGAGTCGTTCAAAATTACAGGATTTTTCTACAATAGTCCTCGAGTTGCTTCTAAATGTTATGCTAATAAATAGTCTAAAAATCAAACCAATTAGTGTTAAATTTTTCGGATGGAATGGCATTTTTTTTAGAAAAAAATGGAGCATATACTCAAAATATCTAAATGAACATCTAATATTTTTTTTTCAATTTTTCAGCGCAATTACAATTTCTTATGTGTTAATGCATTTCAAAACTAAAAATAATACTGAATGTTAAATAATTTTTAATCGGTGTGCAAAAGTACAAAATGTGCGTGTTAACAAATTTGGTAAAAAAGGAAAAAAAATAAGGGAAGAAGTTCGTAAATCACAAAGTATATATACAAGAACTTTCTAACTTACACTTTAGGACTATTTAATTTTTTATAATCTTTCGATGTATGAATGTATACATTTTAATTTACAGGCTCGCCAGGATAAGCCGATTCCTGAGCCTTCAACTGAGGCAAGTACTTCCTCTAAGAGAAAGCAGCAGCAACCATCATCACACACATCGAACAATGCACAACCTAATTTACATACGGTAAGTACCCTTATGTGCATTTATAACTGCAATAGCTTCGTATGAATTATTTCTCTCTCAATCATCTCTTGGAGGCTATTTTCGCTAAATCTAATTTTATTAACGAGATGCATTCGGAAGTTTTTTTGCGTGTAACAGTGTATTTATTAGTTAAGCGTTCTCAAAATGTGCATTTCTAGTTTGTTGTATGAAATTAAAATGCCTTTATACGTCAATAAAGATAAGTGTCTAAATATATTTTGAAATTTAAAGAAAGAGAGACTTGAGTGTTTTCTTAGCATCTCTGAATTAAAATAATTCTTAAGAAATACGTTTAAGTAATGGATCCTCACTCTAGCCTCTTGATATTGTTGCCTAATTCATGACTAGTTTTTTTCAACTCGAGAGTCAGGGATTCGAATCCTAATTCAAAAAAAAAAATGTTAAATGAAACTGGACTTAAATAGTTATGCTGTAAGAAAATAATGGAGATTTTGCTCTTAAGTGTTTCACTTCACATCACCAGCTTTCAAAATTGAAGATAATCACTAATATAAATTTAACTTTGTATTGCTGTAGAGAGAGATTAATTTAAACCAAACAGAAGTAGTGTGTGGGGGGGAGAGAAACAAGATGTAATGTTCGGTAACATTCTTATATTTACTTGAGGGTCTTGATTTCAGTAGGCGTTTCACATAAGACAACACTAGATGTCTTTTTAATTAGCGTTATATTTTTTTGTATAAATAATTGTAAAAGGTAATCTAAATGTTTCTGAAAAAGAATTATAGAACAAAGAAAAAATGTATAATCGTTAAAAAAAATTAAGGAGAATTTTGACTGAAAAACTTTTATTTTAAGCAATATTGAAAAAAATATAATGCAGTTAGATACAATATATCCAATTGACAAAAAAGAAACTGGTTCCTCCTTCACGTTCTTCATTAGTTTAAATCCTATAGTCTTTTCGTATTAACGTTTAGACTTGGATTCCTGTAGGAGCATGTGTCTCAAAGAACAGTTTAGAAGAGCAGTTCTTAGAGAGGAGGAGCTTATAAACTCCTGTTAATACGCGCGTTCTTGTTATTATCCTCCTGTCTTTATTAGTCATCGTGACACTCGAATGATTTTGTTCAGGTCTATCTACGGATCTTTTTTGATTAAGCTATCACCATAAATTACACGAAACGCTGGGCTTTGCTAGCAACTTGCACTTAAAGCTATCTCGCTTCAAGCATCCCGACGATCTGCCACCTCATTCCAGAAGCTTTAGGGGATACTCGTTTAAACTGTTTACTTTTAAACGTTATCGAATATCACGAAAAAAGATTACGAAAGTCGCTGAAGCTTGTAAACAAATGAAACGCGGAAATTGGCCCACAAGGTTACGAAACATTTTCTCATGCTGTATAGCCCACACCCACATGCACCCCTAAGTAATTGAGACTAAATATTTACATCTTTATTTTCAAGCATTAATTGGTAATAAGCCTTCATTGATACTTTTCAAGAAATTTGACTAAATATACAAATTCTTTTAATTTTTAATACCAGTCTGTGTTTGCGTGTATATATATCTTTTTAAGTCGTAGAAAAATTTCCTTTTGTTTTTGAAGAATTCCTAGCTAAAACCTGATTTTTTATCTCATGCGAAAAATGCACCAATCACTTTTGAGTCAATTTGATTAATTTAAAAACAATCTTCCGAATTTGAATGAAAATGTTTCTTTACTTAAAACAATGAGTTTTCGATAAGGAAATAAATAAGAGCTGATCTCCATTTAAATAATTGACAGGTTATATTTAGCTATAAAGTTCATTTATCATATTTTTATGTCACTGTATTATGCAACTTAATTATTTCTGTTTCTTCTCAAAAACTGTTTTTCCCCCTAATTATTTTAATTTTGTATACAGTTTAAGAGATAACTATATATTTGCATAGTTTTAATATTTGTATATTTATTCCTTTAATTGCAATTGTGTTGAAAATTCAAATAAGCAAAAAAATTAAAGTTCGTATAAAATAGAATACTTTGTTACAAAGAGAAAATTTCTGAGTAAAAGGTTGGAACCAACAGGATTCTTTCTTAGGGAGAAGAATTGAACGATTTAATTATGTACTTACCTTAATAGATCACTTAACATCCGAAAAATGTTAATATAGTGTAAGAAACTTTTTTCTCTACATAACTCGATAAACAAATACTTTTTTAAATATTTTATCTTGTAATGGGATCAAATTTTGCAATTTGAGCTAAGGTATTGATTTTTTGTCCAGGATCATTTTTTTTATTATTATCGCATTTTCTTACAAAGATTTATCTAAAATAAGAAAACTGAAAGTTTTCTTTTTATTATAGATGATAGGATTCTAAGTTTAAAAAAAATACTCTAAAATTTCTTCTTAAAATTTCTTCCTTTATTTTTTTATATATCAACCACTCTTTTAAAAAAAAGCTAACATTTTTGTAAGTAAAAAGAAAACTGAAAGTTGAACTTCAATCATCCTCTAAGTAGCAGTTTATAAACTCTTTGAGAAAAAAAATCCCGAGAAAACCGATCTAGCCTCATCGATCGACAAATAACTCAAATGATACTGAAAATTTTTTCAAGCGTTCGCCAGATGATAAAGGTTAGAGATGTCTAGCTACTTTTTTTTTTTAACATACATAATCAAAGAGACCTTAAGACACAAAAAAACTCAATTCGCTATCATCTTAAGAAATAAATTTTTAACTGAAAATGATTATATAACTAAGTTAAAATTCTAGGCTTATCTATTTTGTGCTGATTTTATTTTAAAGTTTCGCCCTTGTTTTGGGTCGCTTTATTTTTTCAATTCCTTCTATTCGTTCACATCTCCCTATATATATATATATATATATATATATATATCTTGTTCAAATTTTCAATCATTAATAAAATACTTTTTATTCATCCTTTCAGGTTAAAATACATTTTTTTAAACTTGTAGTGAATGACACTTGTTAATACAATTTTTTCAAATATTAATCATTTAATTAAGGAATAATTAGTAACAAATGTAATAGTCCAATACAATAGTTAAAAAGGAAAATCGTTCGTAGTGTCCCTGTAGCGCAATGGATAGCGCGTTGGACTTAAAATCCAAAGGTCGGGGATTCGAATCCCACCTGGGGTGGCCTAATTTCTGAGAATGTGGTTTCTTTTTACTATACTGTTTTATTAGAATAATTAAATTCAATTAATGAATAAATAGTAACAAACAAAAAAAAATAGTCCAACACCCTATATAGAAAGGAAAATGGAAAATTTTAAAGAAAATCGCTTTCTACTTTCTCCCTTAATATTGTGATTCTTTTATATATGTATATACATATTTATATATTAATTGTAGCTATATATTTAATAAAAAGTAACTAAAATAAAAATTTTCTCTGTTGATCTAAGTAGAAATTGACTTTTAAAAATTTCTTTTTATGTGACAAATTTTTCAAAGGGGGTCGAAAGTCCATCATTTTGGTATCATGCTCCAAAAACGCCGCCCAACATATTCCTTTGATTTTATCGATTTTCGGGAACAAAAACAATACAAGATTAACTATTGAATTAATAAGTAGCATTAATTAATAAAATTATTAATAACAAATGCATAATTAAATTTTACGTAATATATACATAGGATTATAACCAATTGAAAAAAAATCAAGGGCCATGGAGGATGTCTGGACCCCTAGTTCACCCCCCCCTTGTGTGCGCCAGTGCTTGTTATTCTTTTTTTATCGATTCTGCTTCTTTCCAAAAACCCTGTGGCCGCGGTAGCCCAGTACTCTTTATTATTCGTTAGTTAATTATTATAAGCATATAGTGATGTTGTTGTCGTCGTGTATGACAAAGTGCACAGGCGGAAACTGATGGGGAATCTCTACCCCCCCCCCTTCCAGAGAACGCGTCCCCAGGTGGCGGATGGGGGAATGCCTCCATCAGTTAATCCTTTGGGGTAGTAGGAGGGAAATAAAATACCTCCCACGGAACAACAGGTAGAAGTCCAACCATTCGAGAGGCCGCAGTAACCTAGTGGCCAAGATGACGGACTGGTGACAGGCGTGTCATGAGTTCGAGCCTAGTACTGCTGAAGACCCGCCACGTAGAGAGGTCGCTTCACGTTAAATATGTCGAGACTCGAACGTCCTCCCGTTCGTGTGGTGTGGAAGTTAGAAGAGGGGGTTGCCAGCTCAGGTGTCATCCTCATTTCACTTGTGACTTGTGGTACCCTAGGGGTCATAGTCTTGGACGTGGCCACCATGTCATACATTCGAGCCTAGTACTTCTGAAGCCCCGCCGTGTAGAGAGGCTGGTGCACTTTAAATCTGTCGTGGCTCAAAATCCTCCCAATGGCGTAATGCGGTACTTTAGGGGGTTCCAGCTCAGGTATAGTCCTTCTTACTTGATCAAAGTTCAAAATTACGAGGTCCGTCACCAATAGTAGTCGAGAGCTTTATAGTGCGACGTAAATATAACTCTCACTCTCAAAGAACTTATTCTTATTTTTTAGGATTATTTATAGAAACTGAAATATGTAAAGTGAGTACTAACTCACTTTACATCACTTTTCTAACGTCTCACTACAAAGCAACACAAGCGCTATATGCAACGAACGGCTTAATTTTGAATCTCAGCCAAGTGACGAGGACGACACTAAAGAATTAAAGTGCTTCGGTCCGCTCTGCAAGGTGGGTGTTCAGTGGCACCAGTACTCGAACCGTGACACTCCGACCATGAATCCGTGTCCATAAACACCAGGCTGCCGCTGCCACAGATATATGATAAGAGTTTTAATGAAATGCAAGAGTTCTAGTTTAGGAAGTAAGTCATAAATTGCGTTATGCACTGAAGTGCGACTGAATTAAGAATAGAAAGGGCTATGCAAATTGTGTAGCTCTACACATCAATTATGCGTAAGTGAGGACGCTGTGGTGATTGCATATAGGGCGTACTGTGGCTTTTTTGAATTAGTTGTTGGAATTGCCAGTATGGGTAAACTGCCTAATTTAAACGCCTTAGATCGCGGACAAATCGCATGTGCGTGACGCATGGCCCATTCAATCTCCGAAATCGCCAGACAGCTAGGATTTTCAAGGTCGACAGTGTCAAGAATATACCGAGAATGCTTGGATGATGGACAAAAAGCTAGCAATCGGGCAACTGCAAAGGACAATTAGCCTTGAATGTGCGTAGCTCAGGTGGGACGGCTCAGACGTATTGTGCGTCGCCAGCGAAGCCAAACATTAGCTCAATTACCCCCTTGAATAACGGTGCCAGTCGTACAGGCAGTAAACGGACTGTGAAACGCTCGCTTCACCGTATTGGTTTCGGGAGCCATTGACCTACGAGAGTACCATTGCTCAATGCTCGCCATCGGGCTGCACGTCTTACCTGGACAAAAGAGCACAGAGACTGGAGTGTAGAGGACTGGAAACGAGTAGCATGGAGTGATGAGTCTCGATTCCAACAACTTAACGCCGAAGGGAGGCTTAAATATGGCGTCGGGCTCATGAAACTATGGATCCTGCATGCCAGGTTACTATTGTACAAGGATATGGTGGCTCAATCATGGTCTGGGGTGTTATTTATGGCACTGTTTGGAGGAGGTCCAACTCGTTAACTAGGTAGGTATCCCTAATTCAGCGGCACTTTAGCGTATTTTCTTAAGCAGTATACTCGTATATCAAATCCCACAAAACTGTATTTTTCATGGAGATTTAATTTCATATACGATTTCGGCTGCAGTCGATAGATTTTCTGGTACGAAAATGATATGCACGCAGGTCATTTGATTATGTGGCATGTAAAAGATCTCTTGAGTATCAATTTGGCTCTGGTACCTTCGGCAAGATTAAAAATCACGGCAATATTTAGCATCCAACGAGAGCTTGAGTTAAAATAATGCACGCGTCAAAATTTGGTGCCGTGAGCCGCCACTAGATTAGCCTACAACCACTATATTAGATGATGCCTCTCAGATGGCTCACACATTTGGGAACTTTCAGTGTCCGTGAAGGCTTAGTTGCCAATATGTAATCCATCAGGGGGAAAAAACTCACGATGACAGGAAGACTTTTTACAGGATATTTTCTGACGTCACGAATGATTTAGTCGCAGTTCATATGCTCTTACACTTTGTCAACTTGTTAAATTTTCCTTACCTCAGACTAATATTGTCTTATTTGATCTCTCAAGCTGACTATTTGTAGCATCAATTAGTGAAATAAGTAGCTCCTTTCTTGTTTGTGATTCGAACCCGAATCACGCGTACTTGGATGCATGTGACTCAGTAGCGTACACAGAAATTTTTCAGGGGGGCGGCAGGGTCGAAAGTCCACTATTCTTCGCTCCAAAAAGTCATCCAACCTATCCTTTGATTTTTTCGATTTTCGGGAACAATAAACAATAAGAAATTAATTATTGAATGAATAATTAGCATTAATAAATAAAATTAATTATTAATAACAATTACTTAATTAATTTTTATGTATTATATTCATAGGATCACAAAATCAATCGAAAAAAAATAAAGAACTTTGGAGGAGGGGTCAAGACACCCCTCTTGTGTGCACCAGTGGTGTGGCTTGCACCTCTTCTAAATTTTGGAATATAATAAATATACGAATTAAGACCAAACATCTCGCATAACTTTGATGCCGTGGTAGCCTAGTTGCCAAGGTGCCGTCTCGTGCAAACGTGTCATGAGTTCGAACCCAGTACCACTAAAGACCCGCCGTGTAGGGGAGCGATGCACGTTAATTCTATCGAGAGCTTAAACACCCTCCCGTTGGTATGGTGTTGTCGTTGGGAGAGCTCAGGTGTCATCCTCGTCACTTGACCATGGTTCAAACGTACGAGGTCTGTTGCTAAAAGCCCTCGTGTTGCTATATAGTGCGATGTTCATATAACTCTCACTCTCTCACTACGGTTTAACAACATAACTCTTAATGCTCTTTTTTTAATTATTTTTTGGAATATTTTTATATCAAAAAAGATATTCTAATGACTTTTTAAGTACCTTGAAAGTAATCTGAGACATCGTTATTCGATTGACACGAGATGTGTCAGGTAACATTGTTATTGTGGCACGTTAACTATGAAAACGGGAATTAGGACTGTAGCCGAAATATATATGCCTTTGAAATGCAAACTTTTCCAATACTAGCAATATGTCATAAAAAAGTTCTCTTGGAAATGGTGATACCCCGTATTTGCTGTCATATTTATTTATTTTAATCTTTGGGATATGTTAATGATTTTTTCAAAAGTTTTAAAATCCCTTCTTTCAGAAAAAAATATATAAATCTTGATTTTTTTTTTTAAATAATTTCTACAAAAAAAAAATCTTTCAACTCAAAGATAATAGTATTTTAATGGAGTTAATTTAGGGGAATTAAAATAAATTAAATAATCGATCATCATTATATTATATTTTAAGAGTACAAAATAAATAAAATTACTAAATTCTGATATTTTAACGAGAGGTTTAAAATGGCATGATGTTATGCCACTTTAGCGTCATAACTTTTCATTCGAACTAGAATTATTTGCCTTTCTGATAGCAAAATTTGTAAAAAAAAACCTAAGTATTGAAACTTAAAATACATAGCAGTCCAAAAAGAAAATTCTAGAAAAATGTTTCAAGCCTAACCTTTCCCGAATCTAAATTATGTTATTGGTTGTTTGATATTTGTACTATTTCAATAACCAAGCTGTGGCCGCGGTAGCCGAGGGGTATAGGTATCGGATCGTGGCTTGCCTTATCACGAGTTCGAGCCCAGTACCACTAAAGACCCGCCGTGTAGGGCAGCGATGTACGTTATCGAGAGCTGAAACATCCTCCCGTTGGTGTGGTGTGGTCGTTAGGAGAGGTGGTGACAGCTCAGGTGTCGTCCGTGTCACTTGACCATGGTTCAAAATTACGTGGTCCGTCGCCAAAAGCCCTCGTGTAGCTGAACAGTGCGACGTTAATATTCAATCAATCATTAACCAAGTTATGCCGTCTATTTTTTTTAAAAAAATCCTCTATCAATATGGAAGACAATTCTTTGACAAACTTAAAATGCATGCATTAGCCAGATGGTCATGAACTCGTTGCCGTTGTTGTTTCTTTCGAATCATGAAACCACACTAAAAGCCAACTATGTACAAGGGTAAATTTGAAATTTTTGAGATACGAGCACACAAGAAGTTATAAAATAAAATTAACGGTTTAGTGTGAAAATATACAAAGTACTTTAACACTGGAGACGACTTTTTACTGACTTCAAGTTGTTTAGCGTAGAATAAATTTTAGACATAAGAGAAAATGGAGTTGAGACGTGAGAATATTGTCGCGCTGTGATTTTCTATGATTTTAAAGTTGGGTTAAATCAAGAGGAATGCGTTAAAAGGCTGCAATTAGCATTTGGTGATGAATCTCCATGTCGTGCTACTGTATTCAGACGGTTTAAAGAATTTTGCAGTTCTCACAATTCTCTTCAGGATGAAGTATACACAGGAAGTCCACGGCTGGCAGTAATCCCGAATAATGTGTCTGCCATACGAAAAATGTTTATGGATGATAATCGCTGTACCTACCAAATGATACAGAAGGAACTTAACTTTGAATCCGAAGCCATATACAAAATTATTCATGAAGAATTACCTATGAAAAAAGTAGTTTGCCTTTAGGTTCCCCATAATCTAACTGAGCATCAAAAAGAGGAACGTGTCAGAATCAGTAAGAAAATCCCTTAAATTGCTAAATGATTGTGGCCACCGCGTCATTTCTAAAATTGCAATGGATGGTGAAACGTACATGTCGTTTTATGACGTTCCAACATATCAAGGAAGCAAAGTATGGGTCTTTGAAGATGATCCCATGCCAACAATGGTGAAAAGCCAACGAGCAATGAAAAAGTAATATATGCCGTTTTCTTCAGAAGTACGGGATTGATCAAAGCCATCAAATTGGAAGGACAGAAGACAGTAACAACAAACTGGTATACCACTAAATGTCTTCCAGAAATTCTCCAAGAAGTTAATGTTAGGGTACTAATGCTTCACCATGACAGCGCATCTTCCCATACAGCCGGATTAACACCTGAGTTTCTTAAGCAAAAACAAATTAAAGTGATAGAGCATCCACCTTATTTTCCGGATCTAGCTATGTGTGACTTATGGTTATTTATTTATCAAAAAAAGAACTTACGTGGAAGTCATTTTCATTCAGAAGAAGACATTAATGGGGCTATAAATGCGTTTTTTTCATCAATTCTAAGAAATGAATGGTTTTAGGCATTTAATCTGTGGAAAATTCGTATACAAAAGTGCATTGATGCTAGTGGAGACTACTTTGAATACTACTAAAATTTTGTAAGAGAGAGAGTATAACTTTAAAAACCTAAGAGTATATTTTAAAAATTTCAGAGTGACCCTCGTAGATGTGTGATTGAGAGTGTTTATTACCATCGCACTGTAAATCAACACTAGAATAGTGGCAATGGACCTCGTTATTTTGAACCATGGTCTAATGACAAGGACAAACACCTGAGAGGACATCTCCCTTTCCAGACTACTACACCACACCAACAGTAAGACTTTGAGTCACGAAAGATCTAAAAAGCATCAACCCCCTACGCGGTGGGTCTTTGTGGCACTAGAGTTCGAACTCATAGCACACTGGTCGCAAACTCCAGACCATGACCACTAGTCTACCAAGGCCACTGTATAGATGAAATGACACATGTTAAATATTTGTCGAGGCTTTAAGTCCTTGTGTTCGTTTGATGTGGAAGCTTGGAGAACGCCTGCGGAATGGTGTCAGTTAGAGAATGCACCTCGCCACTTGACCGCTTGCTTTGAAATGCGACACTAATAAGATATGATGCACTTAAATGCATTTAAATAAATTTCGTAATAGGAAACTAAATATTAGATTTCTGTTATTTGTTTGTTTGTTTTTCCTTATTTGTTTTTTTATGAAAATTTACTTTTGTGAATATACAGTCAGACCTCGATTTAACGAATTCATCGGGACCAACCACTTTATTCTTTAATTTGGGGTTATTCGTTGTATTGGGGTCCAAAATACTAATTTTTTGTACCTACCTTTTGAAAATTATATATATATAATAAGCAACTATACAAAAAATATCCATAATTAGAATATACACACTTTTTATTCAACAGCAAAAAATACTATTAGCGAATTATTAAGCATCGGTTGATTGAAAATTTTTAAAATACTGAATAATAGATGTGTTTGACAATCTTTTTCATTCCTGTCTCGAAAGAGATTTTTTTTGACTTTATAAAGAGATGAAAATAGTGCATCATTTACATCCTTCTGCATGAGGTACATATGTTTTCACAGTGTCCCTGCAATAGCATTAGAAAATGGAGCAGTTTTGATAGGGGTTTCTTTATCAACTTCTGTATCAGAAATCTATTGGTTCCAACAAATCAATAATTTCCTCAGTTGAACAGATAGGCAGTCCGTCATCAAATGTAACACAATCATTAAAATTTTAAAATATGCTCTACGTTGGGGACTGGGATGAGATAAAAAAGAAATTTCATGTGTCCAATTCAAAAGTCTCAAATGACAGGTTACACTCATAACTTATTTGCGCCTGTAGTCAGAACCCTTTCTGTCGAAATCTGTTGCTTTCAAGAAAAATCTTTTTATGTTCCTGACAAAAATGATGGGAGGTCTTCTTTAAAAACGATCCAATTTTTTTTAATACAATCTAATAAAAAAAATTGTTCAGCTATTCAAATAAATTGTGATATATATATATATATATATATATATATATATATATATATATATATATATAATTCAGTTTGTATTTTACGTTGAATAAGGTTTTTTGCCTTCATTTTATTTGGGGAAAGAGAAAAATTCGTTAATTCACGAAATGCGTTAAAAAGGGGATCCGTAAATCGGGGTATGACTGTACTTCAATAAAAAAATGGTTCTATTTTATTATACCAGGAAGTTTTTCTTTAATATATTTAATAATATATGAAGTTTGTAGGGGGGATATGTATCATCTATGAGAATATAATATATATATATATATATATATATATATATATATATATATATATATATATATATAGTCATGACACTTCAAAAGCACGTCTGAGTATTAATCATCCAGTTAATGTGATAGTGATATTGAAAATATAAAGATGTTATACATAAATATATATGATTGCTGCTTTAATTTTTACAGATTTTTGGTAAAACTCCGTTTTATTTCAAATCAGCCTCATAAAATCAATAAATGCTGTTCGTTTTTACCAAAAAAGGAATTAAACAATTTATTTCACTTAATTACAAAAACTTCCTCGCTCTTTTCTCATATATTTTTATACCTCAGCTTTGTAACTCAAATTACAGCTGTATTTTATAAAAATGCTTTTCATTGTTGCTTTTTTTTATTAAAAAAACGTTTATTTTTTATAACAAATAGTAAGTAAAAATTCCTCTTTGAATTTTTATCCTTATTCCATGCTCACAGTCATTTAATTTTTATATTATATAGATCATTTCAATATAGTTCAATCCATTCACAAAATATTCACACACGAAATTCTCTCAGAGTTGGGAAAGTATATTAAATAGAATACATAACCCGCCGCAACCTTTCGAATTATTAATAGTCGGTTAACCTTCTTTGACCAGTTCTTCACAGCAACCCAGTCTTTGGAATTAGTGCCCACAGTGACGTAGGTAAGCTCTTAGCGGAAAGGATGTAAGCCACAGCAGGAAAAGATGTTACGCATGGTTGAGTAAAAGAAATAACTGTATTGAAGGAAATAAAGAAAATAGATTAACCGAAACTCTCTAGTTGAGATACATAAAAGCATAGAAGAAGAAATTCATTTATAAGATAAATCTTTTTCATGTGCATGTGTATGAATTGATGTCTCTCGTAATATGTAATGAAATGAACATAATATTGTCTTAGCACAAATAATGATAAGTCTTAAGTGACTGGACGAATTTTGAAAGAAATATTAAGAAAAGATTTGTTATGAATTATGTGATTACTTTTAAACGAACCACGTGACACAACACGTGTTAAAAGTGAAAATCGTCATCAATTTTTAATAAATAAAAAATCATGTTTAAAAGTAGAATACAAAATACTTTCATGTTCAGACTTTTTTTTTCTGCCCATTTAGACATTAAATTAAACTGATTGCGTTGAACAAATAAATGCTGATTAAATAATGTTCTGAATTTGTATATACTTAAATAGACAAAAATGGACTATCTTGAAATTTTGAAACTTTGACAAAACTCAGTAAAAATAGATTTAGCAAGAAGGGGGCAAACTGTTCGACCTATAGGTATGAAATTTGGTTAGCGTGTTTCTTTTGCTGAGAAGAGATCCACCAAGAAGGGCTTTTGAGGAAATCGATTCCCAAGAAGGGTTACAAAGGTATGCTAGGAGTTAAAGGTAAACGTTCAAGTTTTTGAACAATTAAACCTACGTATTTGAAATTTAGCTGGCATGTTTCTTTTGTTGAGTAGAGATGCTCTAAGAACGGGCTATATGGAGATCAACTCCGAAAGGAAGTTCAGGGTGTAGATAAAAAAATTCCCCTGTTTTGGGATTATTTGACTAAATAACTTGTAATTTGGTGAGTATAATTTACTTGTTGATTAGAGATCTGATAAAAATGGGTTTTACTGGAATAGACTGCCAACATGGACGTCTTAAGACTCTTTAAGGCTGGGCCCATAGAAATCTTAAGATTTTTGGGGTCCCTTGGCCCTTATGCAAAAGTAGGCCCTACATGAGATCTTTAAAAGTAGACGGTATATAGCATGCATTGTCAAATACTCGTTCAAAAGGTAATTTGTGTGTTGTAATTGATGCCACTTGATCGGCAAAGGCCAGATCGAGGCCCACGAAATTCATCATGGCAAAGGGCTAAGTGACGCCTGTTGTTAGCCGTAGCTTTGAGCACCATACAGATGACAGCTCGTTTCCACCCCAATTTTGAGGGAAGACACCTGGAGGTGGTCAGGGGCCTCCCACCTCTCTACCCCTTCCACCAACCACACGAGAGGACTTGCGGCTTGACGGCTATTTAGAGTACCCCCATACCGCAAAGGCACTATACATTTACAAACATCCATGTCTTCTCCGGGATTCGAACCCAGGCCCTACGGCACCGCAGTCAGCATCGCTAACCGCTCTACCGGTTGGGCAACTAAAGGTAATTTGATACAAATAAATGTGCACAACTCACAATCTCAAAAACCTAGGCACAAACTGGCTCGACCAATGGCCACATGTCCACCAAATGAGTTGAATGATTGTTTATGGTATTAGACCAAGGCGTAGACATAGACAACGGTCATCACATAATAATGCAGTCTTGTCACTTTTGCCATTTGACACACAGTTTGAAATTCCCTGTTTTTCGGGGAATATGTATGGGAATAATATTTTACCACACTAAAATTATCCGGATCATGATCTTATTAAGACAAAGTCCAGAGAGAAATGAGGCACCATCTGAGGGCGAGGCTGTGGGCCCAAGCCTAGTTGATCCATGCCTTAAAACGTCCCTGACTACCAAGGGAGGTTACAGGGACATACAAATAAAAGAAATACCCGTTTTTTAATTATTAGACCTACTGACTTGAAATTTGGTAAGTACGTTTCTTTTGCTTTAGAGGTCTACTAAAAAAGGGGGTTTGCCAAAACCGAGTACCAAAAGGGGGTTTGGGGAGTGCATAAGTAAAAAAAAAAAATTCGTAATATTTACAGAAAAGGAGAATTTCATTATTTTGTAATAATTCTTTTTTGCTTGCAATTTTTACGTTTATGAAATAATATTATTATGAGCAAGTTTCTGAATCAATGATACTTATTTTGCTTTAGGACTAACAGCAAAGCTTCATTCGATCTCACTTACCAAAATTATTGCTTCCATTTTATTTCTCGAAATTTTGATGAAAAAATCAGGTCTTTTCGCTAAAAGTTCTTTTGCGTTCTATTCGGAGGTTTATTCCGTAATGAAAGCTTTCCTAAGGGAATGATAAAAAAATGCCACTCAGCTAGTCCTCTCCTTCTACATATATTATTCATTACGAAGATTAATTTCCCATCCTACAAAAAAATGGACACTTATTCGTTAAGGAATGCGATTTCATTATTTTTAGAGAGCCTAGGATCACTTTTTTTTCATTAGATAAAGTTCAGGTAACGAAAGTTTTCTTAGAAAAATTCATCCGAAACAACTGCCTGCCCTTTAGAATTTTAAATTGTATTGTTTTTAATAAAAAATAACTACTTTTTTTAAATTTCAGTGTAATTTCTTCTCGTTAGAATACTTTAATCTTTGACTCATACAAATTTATGAACTGTCATAAAATAATTATTTTCAAAAAGATATTTCTATACATGACTAATCTATTTAAATTTCAAAGACATATATTTTGTTTGTTAGTTTTACTCATTTTAAAAAGTGATTTTTTTTTTCATTTTAAAAAAATGATTATCAGATCAATAGATCTTTTTTGTGATTTTAACAGAGATATCAAAGTGATAAGTCAATTACACAATTCTCAAAAAGAATATTTCTGAAATTTTTTTCGAATACATTTTGTTTTTAATTTTACGAAGTTTTTGTGAATAAAATAATGTGGATATATGTGTTTTAATCAGACATTAGGAAAAATGTTAACTTAAATGAAAAAATAAAAATAAACTAACATATTTATTCGATTTTGGGGAGAAATTTGAGAACCAGAGTAAACTGGTTGAGGTGTTATAGATGTTAAAGAGGGCCTCTCAGGTTCGCGTCTCGATTCCATGGAAAAGGATCATTCATTATAATTTATTCACAAGTACTTTTCAAAATTAATTACCATGGCCACGAACGCCTCACGTTGCTTTGGAAAGTTAAGTTAAGAAAAAATTAAATTAAATTTAAGTACACCTTAACTCAACTTGTGTAGTGTGGTGCTCAAGCTTATAGATCCAAGTGCTCAAGAGTTCGTCGTCCACTCACATATCATTTGACAATAGCCTAAATAATAAAGTCCATTTGTAATAACCCTCAAAAGCAGCTTTAGCTGGGAATAAATTAGAAATAAGGAATCAGTATTAGAAAGAGAGAGTATAACAGTTTTAAAAACTTTTTACTCATCTTAAAAACTTAACTTAAAACTTAATTAAAGCTTAAAATTTTCGAAACCGATGCTCCATATTCTTCGAAACATGAAAAAGTATTTAATTTGTCTTTATTTTAAGTTTCTAAGCATAAATGTACCTTTAAAAAATTCAAAATTCAAGTTCTAACTGAAAAACTAAATTCAATATCTCAGTATGGAAAATAAGTCATTTCAAAACTTATTCGAAAGTATGATGTGCTGCCATCTATTGCCTTTCTTTAGAATGAATGAAAAGAAAATCTCATTAAAAAGGAGAGGGAGAAGAAATTTGAAAATCAAAAACTTTTAGTGTACTAAAAATGTGATGCAATTCTATTTTGATTCACCTATAAAAACTTTCAGAGCATGCGTAAAGACTGAGAAAGATTAATATCAAAAGTCTTTGTGTAATATAATCGCACACATTAACTTTAAATTAAAATACAAATATACTATATTACTTGCTTCCTTATTTTAAAAATAAGTACATTTTATGGAATATATAATTATTTATATAAAATGAATATTATATATACGTATATATGTATATATATATATATATATATATATATATATATATATATATATATATTTAAATATATAAAAACAACCACAATTATCAATTGAAAAATTGAAATATATGAATCCTATAATACCAAAACACTTCAGAATATCAATGGCGAATATAAAAGATAATATTCCATCGTTTTCAAACAAAATTAAAAAATTATAAAATAAAATAAAAATTTATAAAATATCCAAGTGCAATCTCGGACTTAGAACCGATAAGTGGGAGTGTAAAAGTGGGATAAAAGTAAAATGAACATGAGTGAATATATATATATATATATATATATATATATATATATTTAAATATATAAAAACAACCACAATTATCAATTGAAAAATTGAAATATATGAATCCTATAATACCAAAACACTTCAGAATATCAATGGCGAATATAAAAGATAATATTCCATCGTCGTTTTCAAACAAAATTAAAAAATTATAAAATAAAATAAAAATTTATAAAATATCCAAGTGCAATCTCGGACTTAGAACCGATAAGGGGAGTGTAAAGTGGGATAAAAGTAAAATGAACA
Source organism: Trichonephila clavipes (assembly GCA_019973935.1). Classification (NCBI taxonomy): domain Eukaryota; kingdom Metazoa; phylum Arthropoda; class Arachnida; order Araneae; family Nephilidae; genus Trichonephila; species Trichonephila clavipes. The sequence goes on along the minus strand of BMAU01018151.1, from coordinate 6,425 downwards.
TGAGTGAATATATATATATATATATATATATATATATATATTCACTCATGTTCATTTTAAGATTCTTCATGAATATCACAAAAGTTTTAATCCTATTTGTATATTTATGAAAGAATATTTAATTTTGGAAATGCTAGTTCATACTAAACATAATTATTATTTTTAGAATGAACTTTTTATTAAAATATAAAAACTTTCTTTATTGCTATCAATAACAATATAAGGAGGGGGAAAAAGTTTCTTCATTTTTATCAAACTTTTATTTTCTTTTACCCCGTTAAAAAATCTTAGAATATCTCAAATTTTAATTTACTTCGTCCATTTCCGAGAAAATTTTACTTTTGTCAGAAAAAAGAATAACATATCAATGTTTAAGCTATCTTTTTTTTTTTCAAAGGTATGGAATTTTTACTCAATAAATTTATTCATTATCATAGATGCGTTCGGCACACAATTTTTAAAAATAAGATGCTCCTGAAAATATTTGTCTTCGAATAATTTCCAAAAGAAAATTCAAAGTTTTTTAGGAAGGAGATCTTTTTTTAATAAGGTCTTAAAATAGCATTTATATTCGAATTATTTAAAATATATTTTTATAGATTTCTAGGAGCTAAATTCTTTTTTATCTACAGGTTGCTGCCTCCGTAAAAAATAAAGTTCTTCAAAGGACACATTCTCTACAGTTGCACCCTGAAAGACGACACGATGCCCTCAGAAGAATGCATAGTCTTTGGACAACAACATCCCACGATACCGATCCCATCCCTAACGGTAAAGGTAAAAATTCTTTCTATTAAATATTTTCAACTGGAATATACATTGAAGTGCCAAAAGTCATGGAATAGCAATATACAAATACTCAAATGGTAGTACTATCGCTTAAGAAATGTATGGCCTATAACTCAATAAACGACGCACCGAAAATGTATACAAATGTGAGGAATACCGGTTCATGTGATGTACATGTACTGGTAACGAAACGCTTGCAGTATTCCAGGAACTGAATGTTATATTTAAGAAATACAGCTACAACAGCAACAAAAAAATTAATAATGCATTGGCCCGCTTCTGGCCATGATGCAAGCTGTTATTCTCCAGGACATTGGCTCGTACATTTGGTGGATGTTCTCCAGAGGGATTGCTTGCCATGCATGTTCCAACTGACAAGTTACATCAACGCGATCAAAGAAGGGTCTGAGATGTCTAATCAAAACCATAATGTAAAAAAATTATCAGTTCGTTGTCTCAATCCCAGTCCTGATGTAAGCTGCAATCTGGCAGATAACAATATAGATAGAGTTGATAACATAGAGTTGACGTTAGTCTTCCTGCGCGATCGCTTGTCATACACGTTCCAATTGGCGAGTTAAGCCGTGTTATCCAGTGTCAGTCAGAGATGTCTGCTGATCAGTACCCAAACGTGTTCTACTAGAGAGAAATCTGGCAAAAGAGCACTGATCAGGAATATGTCTGATGGGCACTAGAAAAACGTGCTGTGTGCACCCAGGTCTTATATTATTAAAATGTAAATCCCAGGAGCCATAAAAGGAAGGGCAACATTATGGGCATAGAACTTCGTCGACCTACCGCCGTTTGTAATGTCATGGATGACAACCAAAGTTGTACAGCTATCAAATACCCCATACTATAAAATCAAGCACCCCATACCATAATATAAAGCACCCCATACCATAATATAAAGCACCCCATACCATAATATCAAGCACCCCATACCATAACTTTTAATTGACGAGCTGAGTGGCAGCAGATAGTCGTGAATATCCCACTGATGTCCTGGACGTCTCTAGAAACGTCTTCAATTGTTTTAGGGGTTCATTTTGGAGCGGGACTCGTCGCTTAAAGCATTCTACTCCAATTTTAAGGAGCACTCGATGCTTGACCTCCGTGACATCAGCTCACGTTCACTGAGTCGCCAACCGATGGTCATAGCAATAACTTCTGAAAGATAGCGTCATTATCTCTACCAACAATTTTCAACAACTGCTTACTTATTTCAAGAAAATCAATTTAACATATATATATATATGTATATATGTATATGTATATATATATGTATATATATATGTATATATATATGTATATATATATGTATATATATATGTATATATATATGTATATATATATGTATATATATATGTATATATATATGTATATATATATGTATATATATATGTGTATATATATATGTATATATATATGTATATATATATATATATATGTATATATATATTTATATATATATTTATATATATATATATATATATATGTATATGTATATATATGTATATATATATGTATATATATATATATGTATATGTATATATATGTATATGTATATGTATATATATGTATATGTATATATATGTATATGTATATATATGTATATGTATATATCTGTATATGTATATATATGTATATGTATATACAAAAAAATATATGCACCCAGAAGAAATTGAGCTACATTCACGAAATTTGGTATGCATGTAGTGTATATGAAAATAAACAAATGATTAAAAATTCAGAACAAAATATCATTTTATTAAGCGGTTACAGCTTGCAAAAGGTTAAAAATCAGTAAGTAGTAAAGCCACCTCTGGCAGCTATACAAGCCGAAATTCGGCGTGGCATCGATTCAATTAGATCACTTATGACCCCCTGTGGAAGATCCTGCCATAGTCTTTGCATCTGCGCAGTTAATTCTCCTGTATCTCGGGACGGCTGCAGTTGTCTTCCCAGCGCGTCCAGACATGCTCTATTGGCGAAAGATCTGGTGACCTGGCGGGCCATGGTAGGACGTCATATCCTTTGAAGTCATTGTTGGGAGAGTCGCGCAGTATGTGGACGAGCATTATCCTGTTGATAAATGGCACCTGGGCGAGTTGATAGCATGGGTAGCACAATCGGCGTTAAAATATCGTCCACGTATCTGCGAGCTGTCAAAGTGCCTTGAAGGACCACTAAAGATGATCGTGTGTCCCAAGAAATTGCTCCCCACACTGTCACACCTTTGTGAAATTGCTGTATGCCGCTCGACAATAAATGCCGGATCGGACCGCTGGCCGGTGCGCCTCCAGACACGTGTACGGTGGTCATCATCACTGAGACTGAATCGGGATTCATCACTGAAGATGACACGTCTCCAGTCTGTCACACTCCAAGTTGCCCGAGGTCGGAAAAAATCCAGTCGACACTGCCTATGATGTGGGGTCAGTGGTAAGCGTCTTAGCGGACGTCGGCTCCTCAAGCCAACTTCGGTCTGTCGTCTCCTTATGGTTTCTCTTGATGGCACTGGATGTCTGGAAGGAGGTAAGTGGCGTTGAACGGATGCTAGCGACGTTGTTGGTGCCGAAGTGGCCACTCTTCTGATTGCACGATCCTCGCGATCATTTGTGTTCCTGGGACGTCCTGACCCTCTGCGACGGTACACTCTACCTTCTGTGATCCACTGTTGCCAACACCGAGCAACTACCATATCCCTCCGACCGAGGTGGCGGCCGATACGTCTATTCGACCAACCTGCTTCTCTGAGGCTTATTATACGGCCCCTATCAAAGTCCGTCAGCTGCTCGTACTGCCGCCGGTTACGTCTTCGAGGCATCCTAAGTCTCAATATCGTCTATCAAAGTCATCAGATTCGTTTGGATAGCCGTACGGCGCTCGTACTCATGCTTTTAAACTCTCCCAGCTGCGCAACTAATATGCGCGTAGCACACTAGCCTTGTCTCATTGGCTTCGAAATTTTAATCATTTGCATATCTCTTACCAGACTACATTCTTGCCGAGTTTCGTGATTGTAGCTTGATTTCTTCTGGGTGCATATATTTTTTTTGCGACAGAGTGTATATATGTATATGTATATATATATGTATATGTATGTATGTATATGTATATATATATAGACATA
>BMAU01018150.1:232500-362617 GCA_019973935.1 Trichonephila clavipes | reverse complement strand
AAAATGTCATAAGTAAAAGATTTAAAATACGTATTAACTTACAGACAGGAAGTAAAACAAAATTCATTTTGACAAAATAAAAATTAAATACACATTTACACTGATATAATATACTTATAAACGTATCAATACTTTATAATGATTTTGATAGTTAATATATCAATATTAAATTAAAAACATGTTTAATAATTACTAGTGCCTCTCGAGGGCTTGTCAGGTACAAAATATAGTATTTATATTTTGATAGTTGGTATGGCTTATAATTAATGTTGTATTGTAGCTTTTAGCGTCAAAGTATATTATTATTGTGTCCATTGCATTATCTTTGTATGGAAGTGGGGGGCGATATAAATTATGATTGTAAATTGGGTTGCGGTTATTGAAATCTGGAGAAACACTGCTCTATCTTCATTAGTGTGCAAAGCTTAAAGCGTCTCAGGGCCCTTAACACACAAATATCAGTATACTCGAAAAAAATATTCTTCTTCAAACCAATGTAACTTAGCAATGAAACAAAAAAAAATAATTTGAAATTTTTACTTCACGATAATCGTATTCATTTACATTACTTCTCAAATTTTCAAAGAATTTGAGAAAAAATTTAAAAAGTTAAAAAGAAACATAAATTGGACAATTTTTTTTAAAAAATATGAGAATCTATATTTTACACCGCACAGGATTGTAAAGAACAAAATTTATACAAATTTACAAAATTAATTTTACTTGGTATAAAAATGTTCACTTTTGAAGTTATACTAACTTTTAAGAAATTTAGAGAAAAAAACATATTTCTTAAATACATTCATAACGAAGATTTTAAAATTTTAAGAATAAAATTAATTAAAATTAAAATAAAAAAAAAATTCTATTATTTTTTTTGAAAATTGGTGTATAAGTTATGAAGAGCTTTATTTTGAACTCGTGTAGGAAATTTCAAACTAATATCATAAATAGTTTCTGAGAAATCCTGCGCGGAAGCTAATTTTTTTTTGTTTTGAGAAAAAGGAAGTTAAAGAGAGATAAGAAAGAGTTATAGTGTTTTTGTTAGAGTTATAGTGTTAGAGTTTCAATTGTTATTTTTCAATAACTTTGAATGTTTTCCCAGTATCAACACAATTTTGGTATCAAAATGCTTAGAAATGTTGAAGCTTTAACATATATTTTTTTTTCGAAAAATTGAAAAATTTAGAATTTAAGAGTCCTGAGAGTTCTTAACCCGTGGTCACTCGCGCCTGTTTTTGCTACCGTCGTTACTCGCGAGGCGTAGGGAACACCCCAAACTTTTAACGCGTGCATTTAAGTATGAGTAAAATTTCAAGTCAATTATGATACATATTTATGAAATACAAGATGTTTTTTTTTGCATTATACAAATAAAGTTATTAAATTAATAGCACACAAATGAGACTAACATTAATTTAAACACACGCGCTACAATTATTGAAATTTTAAATAATTATTTGAAAAAAAGATTTATTTGAAAAAAAGTGTAAAAGGAAAAAGTAAAACGTACTCTATTTTAGATGCTTCGAGTACGAAAATGTAACTCAATCACTCACGGGGTGTTCTCAGCATCCCAGATAAACTTTTGAAGGTCGTTACATTCCAATCGTTCTAGCGAGATTAATCAGACCTGAAGGTTCAATGACCTTAAATGTGCTGCTACAGAAAAAATCGTGGTTCTGCGCATTTTTTTAGAATCCTAGGTGGCTTTTTTCTTGTTGCTGGGGTGTACAGAACACCCCACGCGAGTAATCGCGGGTTAAGCATTTTTTCAAATTGTTCAGAAATTACGAAAAATATCTAAAATGACATGAAATGTACACTACACAGAGACACAATAAAATGATGAAAGGTTGATGAAAGCATAGTTTCCAAAACAAATTAATTGTATGCTTACATTGTGGAATTAAGGAAAAGGTTTTATACACAGAATGGATTTAATAAAAAACATTATCTGCTCATGAGGATGAACAACAGACGAAAATATTATATGCTATGTCAAATTATCCAACAGTTCATGAGTAAAGAATTGCAACTTTCCAATAAGTATTTGTTTCGGTTGTTTGGTAATCTACGGAAGGTATGAAATTGCTGCGAGGTGGCTCACCAAATAAATCCACGCAAGTTTGAAATCTGAGAATCCTGCTTGTCGATACATTTTTCAGAGATCCTCACATTGTAGAAACTCCTCAACAGAAGAGTTTCTGTTTCGACGTGCATTGCCACCTGTAAAAGTAATGTCTGGGTCAATAGTATCTCAAAAGAGACACACATGATAACTTTTTCACATTTCATCTGGTAAGTCAGACACCGTCAATAATACGGAACTCTTTTCGTCCATTTCAACACATAATATCTATCTTCACAAGAACTTCAAGAATACTCCGAATGTCTCTTTCACCAATGTTCGTAGGAAGAAACAAAGGCATGTAGGGACACGTTATTAACCAAGAATCATTACTCAATCTGAAACAACTCACATTAGCAAACAGAATAGGTTCCCATTGATGAGATTTCCAATCTTTGTTTTCTGGTTATCAATATAAGCGGTGACAACGATGGGATGGTCTTATTGGTATGCAGTGATCAGGAAGACGGGTGAATATGCAGACGTCTAGTCACAGTAAACTGTGATATGTGTCGTATCCTACTGCCGAAACCAATGTGTGATTCTGATCTCCTTTCGCCTGCAGAACAATATACCCGTTACCCTTTGCCGTTATGTTTCTCCACCGACAACCACAATTTTTTCTGAAAGAAGTACCTACCATTTATAGAAGGCTTTCCCAGCTCTTTAAACTACACTTTTGTCACCTCCAAAATCGTTTGCAACATTAGTCAAACTACACCCTCCTTCAAGTTTGCTAATCAAATTACCACGTACAAAGGCATCTTGATGTTTTCTTGATAGTTATATGAGAGTACTATTTCATGACCTTGCAAGGAATGCCTAGAAATGATTCCATCCTCATTATTTAAAATTGCCTATGCAATGAGCACGGGCATTCTGCCCTTTTGCATGTCGTGATGTTTCTTCTGATGATATATTTTTCATATATTCGCATTTGCATCACCTTTCACTACGCTGCTTTTCCCCCGTATCGTTTGCAAAAAGTCTTTTTCGAAAATTTATTAGCTGTTTGTTGAAAAATGCATTTGTTGCTAGAGTTGCAAGCTAGTGCATTTGTATGGTTTTTAAGAGTTAAATTTTTGCGATGACGGTTTAAATCTAAATTTAAAATTTAAAGAAATAGAAAGCAATCTGCTTCGTTTGTCATCGAATATAATTTATTTTCCTTTTTTTGTTGACACATGGCAACTGGCTATGTTTATGCTTCCTTTATAATTTTACTCAAACTCAGAGGGAATTCAGAGAACTCAACGAATTACTTTCAGTGGCCAGAAACATGTCCAAGTGGCGAAGAAACAGTTCAGCACAGTTAAACATTACTTCTTAAAGCCGATGTAAAATGCTTAATCATTGGATTTAATATCAATTTTTCTTTATCTCTTACTAACGTATATGTTTCTATAATACATTAATTTTTGTTTTAAAATATTGTTCTACATCTGCATAGATTATTTATTAATGAATCATATGCGATTTATACCAGATATTTTTCGCAACTATAAAATTTTTCTGAAAATGAATTCCATTATGGACGAAAGAAGGCTTTTGAAAAATGATCAAAACAATTGAATGGTTGCTAAAAGAATAAACCTCGTAAATTACTTAAAATAAGAAGAGAGGAATTAGACATGTGAATTAAATGCATTTAGTAATTAGTAAAATCGGAACTAAAATGCATATTTTTTATAAATGTTAGAAATTTAGGTGCTATATTAATACAAAAATAATAATTTACAGATAATACACAGTTTACTTAAGAAATATATCGAAGCTTAAAACTATTTATTTATATAAGAAAATATTTACGAAACAAAAAGAGTCGCTCAAAGGTTTAATGAACTACTGGTAAACTTCAAATACATTTTAATATATCCGTTTCACCGAACTACATTTCGAATACCAAATAATCAATTTTATAAATGGAAAACGCCTATGCACATTGATAATCCAATAGAAAAATTGTTACTGAGACGAGTAAACAGTTAATTGCTTAGTATCTACAAAACTATAAGAACGAAATAAAAAAAAAAGAAAACACATAATTAAATACCATCATTATGCAATCGTTTACTTAATAATCAATATGTAAACTATATTCATGTGATCATTTTACAATTTTAAACTGCCTGTAGATATTATTTAAGAAATGTTTTGTAAAAATCCCCTGTCTTTCGAAAATCTAATTCTATCGCTAATTTATGTATCATAATATCCTCTGAGACTCGAACAATTTAATGAGGTATTCATTCTGCTATGTCCTTTTATAAATATGTACACTGTTGTGTTAAAAATTCCTTTAACGGATTTCTTTTTATATTTAAACGTAATCTAAGGTTAAAATTCCGACAAATGCATATATATTATAATCTGTATTAGTGTAAATCACAGTTATATAGAGAGAAAAAATTTATTATTTATCGTAGCCTATTTACGCAAAAAAAGATGTTCTATAATATGGAGATTAAGAGAAAAGTAAGAAATAATAAAATTTTGAAATTTAATGATGTCACAAGGAGGTTGAATTTTTGACAAAATAGAAAAATGTTTCATAATTTGATTTGATTTTAAGGTATCTACAATTTAAATAAACAAAAAAGGTTAACAATAGATAAATGATTTCTGAGTAGCACATTTCATAATCCCAGCTCCCTCCCCCTACAGTCGAATAAGTCTGATTCAAGCTTTTGTCCTTCATCCACTTCCTCATGCACTGGAATTTGAATAGCAAGGTTTTAAGGTAAAATAATACGAAATAGGCTGTTTAATGCATCAGTTGTATTTTTTATTGTAACTAGTTTGTAGGTGTTCTATCATCGCAATAAATGTTAAAAAGTACTAAAACATCTGTCTATCTTTAATAAAAATTACTTTGACTTGTTATTAGAAAAAACACTTATTACCTTAAGCTTTATTCACTCACCTAGTGGAAGTAATTAACATGGAAGAAGGCACGCACTCAATACTAACTCATCGCTTTTATATCATAGACGAGTGATATAAAACCAGCGGCTCGCAGACCTTTTTTGTATAGCCCGATCATGGCCAATTGCACTAAGAAATTCAATCATTGGAGAACCAGGCACAGAAAATTTCACAGAAAATTATATCAATCAAGCAATCAACTGTATCAATTTTGCTATCAATTTGTTTTTACCATGTTTTTATTATCTCGCTTTCTTGTTTTTCCGGGTGGAATTTTGTAATTGATTTTAAACCAACTTCCCGATAAGCTACAGACTTCAAATTTGGACCATAGCTCACAGAAGTGGATAACAATGCATTAAAATGGGAAAAAAGAAGTTACCTTGGGCCTCAGAAGAGGCGGGACCCAATTTCGACAGGGGCCCTGCAACTCCAGAACATACACGATGGCACCACCTGTCGATGGCACTGATCGAGTTGCGTCAAAGTATGCAATTTCGTGTCTTTGGGGTCAAAGAGGGTCCCCAGGTTACCATGTTTTTTATTAACTCGCTTTCAAAAAATCACTTTATTGACAATAGTGCGCTCTCTTTTGACCGTGTGAACACATAACCAGTCAGCCTGCCAGCTAGGTGAAGAAAACAGATGCAAATAGCCACGCAAAGAAAACCTCTCGTTATTGTTTACTATTAACTGTTTTATATATTGTAATTGAACTCAATTTGAATGTGAAGGAGTTTGAATTTAGAAATGAAAAATTAAAGTTGATTTGGGGTAACCACAGGAGTAATTCTTTGAGAGCAGTTTTACACAAGTTGAGCGGAGGTTTACAACTAACGCAAGGCAGTTCGTTGTATTTAAGAAAAATATGAAAAGAAATTTGAAAAAAAAATATTTTATTTATTCTAAATTTTAATTGCCAATTACCAGTTAGTCATTATTTTAATAAAAAGTTTTTAAATAAATAAAATAATTATTAATCATACCATATGTTTTTATTAACTTGCTTTCTTGTCTGTCCTGGTGGAAATTTACAATTGATTTTAAACTAACTTCTCGATGAGCTAGAGAATTGAAATTTAGACCATAGCTCAAAAGTGGGTGACAGTGCATGAAAATGTGAAAAAAGAAGACAAAAACGAAAAGGAAGAGAGAAAGATGAAGAAAAGAAAAAGATGAAAACAAAAAATACGCTTTTTAGTCCGTTAGAAAAGCATGGTACATTAAAAAAAAATTTCGATAATATACTTGTTTTAATAGTAGAAAGTATGCAAGAGGCTTGATCATAGATGAAAGAAAATATAGAAATTATCCCATAATTCAGTAATAATTTATTAAAAAATGTTTTTGTGAGTAGATATGATAGAAAAATTAATATAGCGTTAAAATAAATGCCAAAATTGAGTTTTAATAGTTTGTTCAATTTTGTTTGTCAATTTTTTTTATCGATGTTGCCTTTGTCTTATAATGTGCTTTATCCATTAACCTCATATTGCGGTTCGCGTGAAATACCTATCATGATAATGCGACCCGGCGGGGTAAAAAGGTTGAGCCTCGTTCTTTATCTTATTAATAAAGGTCTCCTCGTTCTTTATCTTATTAATTTGTTTGGCTGCTAGATTTTTTTTTCTTTCCCAAAATGGCTAAGATAAAAAAAATTGAAACACAGTTAGACATTGATTTAAAACATTGGTCCAGGTACCATAAAATAATGTAATCTTTGATCTCCACAATGGTAGTCTCTCTCTCTCTCTCTCTTTAAGAAAATATTAGCATTTTTCTATTATTTTTCCACTTAATTTCAGAAAAAAAAATTTTTTTCTTAAATATCCATATGTTGAAATTAGAAGGAAATGATAACGATACTGCTTAGATTTCGCAAAAAAAAAAGTAGTCAAACATAATTACAGCGTTGAAAATAGCTGAATTCAGCCTTTAAATTGGATCAAAAAGAATTTCCACTTAGTGACTGTTTACTTTAATTATTAGAGAAGTAAGTTTAAGTTTATTGCTAAAAAATGAGAGTCACACACACACATATATGAATTTTTTTTTTTCAAAATCACTTTTCCATTAGAAAGTAAGAAAACGAAGTCAGAGTTAGAAAAAAAAATCAGACTAGAAAAGCATTTTAGTCGAACAATATTATTTGTTACATTAGATTTAAATTTTGAAAAAAGAATCTCATCAAATTATATTGCTGAGCTGTTTTGCAACAGCTTCCCTGTAAGGAAAAACAGAAAAAAATATGTTAAAAAATATTGAACAAGACAGAGAGACAGATTACATCATAATTTGCTTAGCAATTATTGAAATTAGGATTTTTTCAATCATATACACTATCTTTTATTTGTTCAGTAACATTCAATTCGGGAAAAATTTGCTTTTTCGCAAAGTTATTTTTATTTTTTGCTGGTTATCTGCATAATATTGTTCACGATTTAAAACTTGTTTAAAAAAAGAAACCTAGAAATTTCGCTTTCTACAGTAAAATTCGGGTAAAAAAGTCTTCTGACTCTCTTAGGATTTTACTTTTCCTATGCGTGAATTTCTTGATTTTTTTTAGAAATTCGAAACTGATAATATACATGAAATGGTTTTAAGAAAACGTTTCAATTAAGTTTATTAATTAGTTTTAAATCCCTGAAAAAATTTAATTTTCTTCTATAGTTTATTTAATTTAAGAACTCATGAATATTAATCTTTATATATATTTAAAGCTTTAAATAAGAATATTTATTTTATAGGAACATTAATTTTTCAAACTTTTGAGTGAAACTTTCAATACACAAAAAATATAAAAGATTTCAATAATTCAATTTTTAAAAATAATTTTAGGCATATTTAGTGTGTTATAAACTGCTGGCCACACAAAATGCAACTCCCTGAAAGGCAGCATACATATAATATGAAATTTACATCATGCGTTGGCAGCAATGAAATATGCGCCTCGTTAACATTAAAACACCATCGCACATCAAGGTCGCCCATAGCGCCACCCGCAAGCACTATGCAGGGATATAACAGATTGGCGATTTGAAGTACGCTGTTTACCTATGCCTAGTAGGAGTCGTCATCTCCTGGCCTAGTTTCTGATTTCGACCGAGGAAGAATAGTAGCCTGTAGGGATTGCGTATTATCCTTTAAAGAAATAGGTCAACGTGTTGGACGAAAGCATGCACCTGTGATGAGGATCAGTCATTGCTCGATACTAGAGGAAACGATGAGGGTGATCGCACCCACTCATTGCTCCATTGTCTGTAAATTCAGTGATGGATCGCGCAGCCGCATCACGAACCATAGCACAAAAAATTTAATCTGTTACGCATCATTCGGTGTCTCCTCGTACCATTCGACGCGGTTTGCAGCATATTAGACAGTCCGCAAGGCGTCCATTGCATCGTTTATCCTTGACTGGAAGCCAATGGCGTTTGCGCTGCCAATGGTGCAATGAACGTCGTATATGGGCAATGGAATGGAATGACATTGTGATTACTGATGAATCCCGCTTCTGCCAGCAACATCACGATGTTCAGATTCGAGTTTTGAGTCACCGAGATGAGGGGTTGCTGAACTGTAGTGTTATGCTTCCCCCGCTGGTCTTGCATCCAGTATGATGAATTGGGGTGGTATTGCATTTCACTGCTGCACCCCTCTAGTATTTAATGCCGGTACACTGAACAGCCAGCGCTACATCTCTAAGGTGTTGGAGTCTAAGGTCCTCCCATACATTCAGAGCTTGCCATAAGCCATATTCCAGTAGGACAATACGTGACCGCATATTGTACGCATTGCCCAAGAGCTTTTGTTTACCCTTCAGATTGAATTGCTTCCATGAACAGCTTGTTCTCCCGATCTAACGCCAATCAAAAACGTGTGGTCCGCACTTTCACAATGACCGGCCCATATACACCACCCGCTTCTACACAAGATCAACTTTGGTAATATGTGGAAACCGCATGGACTGGTGTACCCCAAGGATACATCCAAAACCTCTTTGATTCTATGTCGAGATGTGTGGCAGCGGTTATAGCCAACACTTTCGGCTACACTAACTGCTTATTTAGTCATCATCTACACGTCACAACAGGCTGTAATTTTAATTGTTTGATCTTTGTACAACATGTTATCGTCCAAATAAATTTCGTTACGATGTTCTTCTTTGTGTTGTTTTCTGTGTGACCAGTGGTGTAAAAACACATACTGAAGTGCATTTTCATATTATTTCCTAAATATATAACATTAGTCAAGAAATTTATCATTTTTTAGACGCGTGATTCCTTTTTTTGACAAAAGGCTATCAATAATGGACGTCGCAACTTAAAATCAATACCTTGGCTACTGTAGATGAATGGTCACGGCAGCAAACTCGTGGAAGGCATTGTTGTGCCGTGGTTTCGAAACACTTTATTACTTTTATTTTTACCTTAGTAATCTTCATGGATTTGCAAAAATGCTCGAATAATACATATTAGTTTCCCTCTCCCCTACCTTTTATTTTTTTAATATTATTATCTGTGTTAATTTAATATTTTATGTAATTTTATTGAGCACTCCTTTAAAGAAATGTAAACTGAGATTTTTTTTCAATAAATACTGAACGTGGGGGTGGTTGCTTTACGGGGAAACCATTTTGTGTCTCAAACCCCCTTTCGGATGAGCTCGGTTCCCGTGGATATTCCGCCAATAAAGCTTCGAGTTACTTCACCTTGTGACGTAAATTAAAAACAAATAAGCAATCACAGAACAGTACCTGCTTTGAACTTTCACATAGTGATATGGATGGACTGAGAGACACGATGAACAGTGAGGTAGCAGCGTCCCAATTAATGTATAGGACTGGAGTGGGTAACCTTTATAGATCCACGAGCCATTTTTTTCTACAGAAACGTTTAGAGAGGTATAGACGTGCCGTCTGTAATAATTTGGACTTGTGATTGGTGGAAAAATAATATAACTAAATAATAACAACTCACAACTCTGTTTACTACGAAAAAATTCCTTTATGCACTGTTTAGTAGTAAATGCTTTCGTTATGCGTGTAATTTACAAATTATAAAGTAACATTAGTGTGACCTCTGTTATTGCAGATTAGATTATAAATATCATAATAGAGAGGGTTGCAAAATGTTACTTTTAGCTGAATTCATGCTGAATTGGATTTTCATCTGCCAAGCGGTTTCTAAGCAAGTCTTTAATGTTATTCAGCTCTGAAAATAATGACTCGCAGGCAGAGCTAAACGAAAATATGGTTAAAAAATACCACGAGCCAGCTTATTTGAACAGTTAAATGTGCCTGAAATCCGTTTAACAGACAGACGATTATCCACATGAAACTTTTCCAGAACATTAAACACACATCACTTTTTCGTCTTTATCAATCATGCCATATTTCTCGATCCACCAAGTTTGAAATTCTCTTTTACATTAACTATTTTGCACTTATTCTCTTTTTGCTGGACTAGCCATGTTAAATAATGCTTAGAAATTGTAAATATTACGCATATAAATTTTAAAATACATTAATGTCAATGAAATTGACTATGCTATGCGTAGACAAACTTCGCAACATTAGCGATTGCAGTCCACGTCGTAACTAAGGCGAGACAATAACAAACGAGTGTGATTTCTGCCACACCGCAACCAATCAATGTAATACTTAAATGTGAATTTCGTTAATTTGAACTAAAATGCAAACAATTTCCTTAGGTGACGAAATAATGTGTAGCATGTCATCAGTGACACGCGAGTGGCACGCCATCCTCCCTGGTATAAGAAAACCTTTTCTAGAATTTAGGTCTCAAACAGGAAAAGATCTTACAGTCAAACTCGCTGAGATCGCATCAACTATTCCCCTGTAAAACTATTAAAAACAGACATTTTAATGCAAGTGTAGGTGTTGAATAATGTATTTAAAAGTGCGTCCCAAATGAAAGAAATACATATAATTAAAATAATTCAGAAAAAAAACCAGTTATGTAAAATAATTATTAAACGCCTAAAGTCAAGCTCTGTCTCGAGTACATCATACTTTAGAAATATTGTTGAGTTCTCCGTATATTTTTGGCATGTGTTTGCTCTGTCGAGTCATATGCTCAAGTCATAGGAGTAGCAGAAAAACCCTGCATAGTAGGTCCTGCTCATACATAGTAAATCTTTCATGACTCAAATTTTTCACGTTGGTGGGGTGGATAAGTTAAGAGAGTGAGGCGTCGGCTCAGGTGTCATAAGGTCATCACTTGATATATGTTCTAAATTATGAGGTTCATCATCTAATAACTTTCGCGTGGACAGAAATAAATTTTCAATAAAACATTATAACACATGCATAATCGGGCTAGTTAAAAAAAATTTTGCATCTTGATAAAATTCCACGCCAAAAAAATACAGGGTGTTTTTTTGAGAGGTATAGAACTTTAAATTGCAATAAAACAACGATGTATTATTCGATTGACATGAATTTTTTTTATTCGAAAGATAATCTTGTGGCATTACATTTTAAATATGAATTCTGGCATACGACTGCCACGTCTGGCTCGGATGTAGTCCAATCTTGACGTCCAATTTTCGATGACTTTTTCTAACATTTGTGGCCGTATATCGGATAACACGGCGAATGTTGTCTTCCAAATGGTCAAGCGTTTGTGGCTTATCCGCATGGACCAATTACTTTACATAGCCCCATAGAAAATAGTCTAGCGGTGTTAAATCACAAGATCTTGGAGGCCAATTCACAGGTCCAAAACATGAAATGAGGCGGTAACCAAACGTGTCTCTCAATAAATCGATTGTGGCACGAGCTGTGTGACATGTTGCGCCGTTTTGTTGGAACCACAGCTCCTGGACATCATGATTGTTCAATTCAGGAATGAAAAAGTTAGTAATCATGGCTCTATACCGATCACCATTGACTGTAACGTTGTGGCCTTCATCTTTTTTTGAAGAAGGATTCCACCAGCTCATAAAGCGCACCAAACACTCAGTTTTTCTGAATGTAACGGTGTTTCGACATACACTTGTGGATTAGCTTCACTCCAAATGCGGCAGTTTTGTTTGTTGACGTAGCCATTCAACCAGAAGTGCGCTTCATCGCTAAACAAAATTCGCTTATGAAAATCGACCCTTATTTTCGAAATAAAATTGCACAATTTGAAAGCGTTGTTCAGGCGTGAGTCTATTCATGATGAATTGCCAAACCAAACTGAGAATAAATCACTTGACAGCTATTAAATCGGTCGCCATCTTGGAAAGTAATGCCAACTTAAACTTCTATACCTGGAAAAAAACACTCTGTATAAGAGCAAACAAAGAAACAAAAACTATTGAAAATATTTTTATGGCTTATTTTACCTGAAATTTATGTGTTCATTAAAAAAAAGCATTACATTTTCATTCAACTCATACTTAAATGAGCATAAAGTATGAGCTTATTGGCAGACAAATTTAATAAACCGAATGTTGTTGTTAATAGCAAGTCTGAGCCAAAATGTTCAGTGTTAAAAAAGACGTTCTCTTTTAACCTATTTTAAGTGCCTTTGGTATATATATCCGTCTTGCTCAACCACTGTGTTGTGTGCCCCGGACAGATATATCCGTCCTTCCGAAATTCGATTATTTTCTATGCGCTGCTATCCGCATAACTATTCTGAAGGCTTTGGAATGCAACAAAATAACCTTGAAAGTGTTTGATAAGGATTTATTTATTTCAGTGAAAAATTTGCTTTTTTGTGGCTTCCTTTTTCTGTCTAATAAAAAGCATACCTATGGAAAAAAGGGACACTGGAGAGCGAATAGCGTAACTTTAAGGGGTGAAATGGCGCATGTCACTCTTAAGAGATTTTGTACGACATAATTCAGTAATAAAATAACCCCAAACATATTTTAAGTTATTTGTTTATTCCTAATATTTATTTTTGTGAAGACTTATGCCTAATTCTATATAGTAAGCTGAGAAAATAAAGTTAACGCTACTTTGTATGATTTTTTTTGTAAAATAAATCAGGGTATTATAAGTCGAGCTCTAGATTCAAGCAAAAATGCTTTTAAAAAAAATTCTAATATAAATATATACTATAAAATTATTTAAAAAACTGTATGATATCAAATATATATCACCCTGCTAATTGATTTGTTAAGCTCAATACAAAATAAATAAATATATATTTGAATAATTTTTATTCCTGATGATAATTAGATAAAGAATTATCATTATTATTCTTATTTCATCTGCATTTCCGTGCTCGTTTTCAGAGCTTTCCCATCAAGGACATCTTCTGATCAACCTCATTCTAACTGGTTCGAATAAGCTTCAATGTCCGTCTCTTCTGTTGTGTTGTCGTCGTTGTTATTGTTCATACCACCTGTCTGACAGAGTCAGATCGAGACCCACGAAATCCATCGTTGCAATGGGCTATATGTACGCCGGTCGTTGGCCTTAGCCTTGAGCACCATACAGGTGACAGTACTATTTATCTCGGTGAAATTCCCGAAGGGACGATAGAACATTATGATGGACGGCGTCACCATCTATCTCCACCTCCACAATTTAGGCATGGAACTGAAGTGGAGGGAAATTTTCTCCAAATCCCTGCACTCGAAATTCAACCCACAAGACTTTCGGACCCACTGATTTAACGAGCACGTACTCTGCGTGTACTCGGAGAGTATTTGGCGGTACGGGCATCGAAAGCGGCCACAATAGCATGAAAAAATAGCATGAAATAAACATAGTAAAAAGCATTCTATTCGATGTCTCGTGAAGTAAATTTCTGTCACATTGTTTTCGAAACGTTATTTGGTGTCGCTTTCATTATCGCTTTTATTAACAAAAACATTGCGCATTAGTTATAAACTATTGAAGAAATCGTTCGTTTCTTTCAACCACAACAAATAGCGGAATAACAAATTCAAACCCTATATAACGATTGTAACGTGTTTTTTTTTTGACAACTACGCCTCGTATTATGCAACAGTCCAGAAAAAGGTTTTCAGCAACAACCAATTTACATTACTGTTGTTTTCCGTACAATGTTTTGTTCACTAAATGTCGGGATGGAAATTTCCATCATTATGCAAAGAAGAGTTAAATAAATTGTGAGTATTCAAAAGCATTGATATGGCCGATGCATGTAAAATATGCCAAGGCTCAAACTTGATCCCGTTTGTGTGGTGTGGAAGTAAGGAAAGGGGGAAACAATTCAAGTGTCATCCTCTTCAATTGATTATGGTTCAAAATTAAGAGGTCATTCGCCAATGTCCCTCTTGAAGATTAATATTGCGACACAAATATAAATCTTTCTCTCTCAAAAGCGCTGAATGATTGTTCTTCAAAGCTTTGAAAAGATAATGGAAGGAAAACAAGGTTATTATATATATATATATATATATATATATATATATATATATATATATATATATATATATATATATATAATTGTATTCGCGACTTTGATCTTTTCTACGAAAATATCTCTGCCGCTTCCAAAATTGCTGAATGGGGGAAAAACACTCCAGAATATTATTTTTTTTTGTAAGACAAATTTCATGAAACAGAAATATATCAAGGCAATTTAATTTTAAGTGAAATTGCATTCCTTTGACTGGTCGCAAATAAGACAGTGTTTTTCCAAAGAGAATATAAAATAGTTCCCTTAAAAAAACATTGTACACTTTTTTATGTCAGGATCTATGTACATCATAGTAATCTGTTTACATGATTCTCTTATTTGATAAGGGAAAAAGCAATTTAAAGTTCCATCGAAAAGGACAAAAAGAGGATAGAATTTATCTAAAAGGATCGATTCTAATATAAGAAAATAATAAAGTAATATACCAGTTGAAACGAATTGAAAAGCCAAATGATGTAGAAAAGTAATCATTTTATTTTTAGGAAAAATTTATTAGTATCGCCAGGAATAGACACCAAGATAGCCAAGCGGTCATGTCAACGAAATCTTGAAATTGTTTACGGGTTGCCCTTAAATGGTTATTTTTCCCACAAAATGTTCCAGAAAAAAAGCATATTTTTTGTTGCATATAACTAAGCATAACACTTAACAGAATGTGAAAATAGAACAATTTTATTTTAATTTTAATTTCTAAATTTTTCACGCTATTTTTTTTTATATTTGTGAAAAACAAATTCATCGAATGTCTGTTTTGTTATAAATAAACTCTGCATGCTATAAGAAATGTTTCCTATATACCTTAGGAAAATTATCTCATTCTTACAAAAATTTCATGGTCGTACCGCCTTTGCAAAAGGTTGACGATTTTGTGTGTGAGTATATATTAAGTTAGGGAAAAAGAAATCCCTTATTTTTTCGGTAGATGGCTGTAGTATCGATATCTCTTGAAGTATCTATCAAACAATTTGAAATTTATGCTCGTTATCAAGATGACATTTAACACTAAAAAAATATTTTTTTTGGTCCATTCAGTTGTGAGTTACAGGGTGTTAAAAATGGAATTCAACAAAGAGAAAATTCGGTTCTTTTTACAGTTTTTCTTTGATAAAGGTGAAAATGCAAGCCAGGTGGCTGAAATTGCGAATGGCGTTTATGGTGCCTATACTGTAATAGCTAATTACGTGCAATTTGGATTCGTCGATTCCGTTCAGGTATTTTTGATATTAAAAATGCACCTCGCACAGGCGAAACATCGTTGAAAATGTCGATAACATCACAGAAATAATCGAAGTTGACCGGCATGTTAATAGTCGTAGCCTCGCCCAGGAGCTAAAGATCGAACATACAACAGTTGTAAGCCATTTGTGCAAAGTTGGATTCAAAAAGAAGGTCCATGTTTGGGTGCCACGCCAATCAACACCAAAAAACATGATGGATCAAATTTTTATCTGCGAAGCCTTGGCCAAACGGAATGAAATCGACCCATTTCTTAAGCAGATTGGGGTTGAGAAATGGGTCACATACGATAATATTGTGTGAAAACGATCGTGGTCAAAGAGCGGTGAAGCAGCTCAAACGGTGGCCAAACTAGGGCTAACGGCCAGAAAGGTGCAATTGTGTATTTGGTGGAACTGGAAAGGAATCATTTATTAGGAGTTGCTTCCGATTAAAAGTGATAATCTATGCTGATCCGCTGAAATCACCGTCAGCTGAAAACGCAATTTCTGCTATAAAACTATTCGCTTTCCCCACTAAAATACTCATCATAGAACCCGCGCTGTCATATATCTTGAAAGAGTGTATTTCAAAGAATATTCCTGCTAAATATTTCAGAATATTCGTAAAATTGGTTATTCTATGTTATTTTAAAGTGAGTAGTACTTATTACTGTCGGTTGATAAAGGGTTAAATCTGTCCAGAGCTGAAACGTCACCTCGATGGTGTGGTATGGTAGTTAGGACAGGGGGCTGCCAGTTATGGTGCCCTCCACGTCACTGGAACATGGTTCAAAAGTACGTCGTCCGTCGTACTTAGCTAGTTTACCTGAACTGTTCCACGTTAATATTCACTGATCAAATGATTAAATTAGAAGCGAACGCCTGGCGTACACAAAACAAAAAGGAAAGTTTTCCTTCGCACATAAAAGATAGATATATGCTGACTTGGGCTTTTTTGCAGCGCACGCCAGTATTGCTAGTAGGTGGCAGAATTGTTTCCTACTTAACTGATAATTATCGTAATATTTTGGACACTTCACACAACATCTTTATAAATTGTAGCCTATGTGTTATTCTGATGTATAAGCTATATTATTATAAAGTTTCATTAAAATACATTTAGTTGTTTTTGCGTGAGAAAATAAGAGATACATCCATATAAATTTTCGTATTTATAATGTATATATACATATTTATATATATATACAAAGCATTACAAAATCATTCTTCAAAAAAGGAGAGCATGCGAAATTACGTCATTTTTTCTCCAAAAAGTTGCATTTAAATATTTTTTTCTTGTAATTATATACTTAAAGATCTTTTAGATATATATCCTAATTCAACTGGCACTAAATATCAGAAACATTATGCTTTTATATGTTATCTGAACGTAGTCAGTTACCTCTTATAAAGCATACCACACACACACACGTTATATAAAGATCCTAGTATTAATATTCATAATCAAACGAGTGAAATTGGTTCTAGCCATGGCATTCTCTTTGCTCAATTTTAATCTATTACGAATGACATCAATTAAAAATTTCAAACAAATGAAATAGAAAGCGACACCTACCCAGAACAAAGGACATTGCGTAGTTGTGAAGAATTATCCTGTCGCATTTAATCATTTGTTTCTTCATCACTTCTGTGGTAGCGAATTCCGTCGCTTGATGTACCGATCGGAATTCCTCGAAATTAATTATGGCTCTGAATGAGGTACTTTGTGCCAGTGGGTGTGTAAATAATTAGATTTAAAGATAAACCTTTTCTATTATTTATTGAGCAGGAAAGACATTTCACTTAAAAGGGAGAAATCTCAGATTTATAGAGTAAGGCAGATATTTACTTGTTTGCATTCTCATTAGATCTGAGCAGAAAGTCACATCCATTACGCAGAAGAGGGAAGAGGAGGTGGAATCTACAATAGATTGCTTCATTGTAACAAGCATAAAATAAAAGACGCTAATCAAAGGAACTGTTCTGTGCCCCGCCAGTATTGATAGAAACTGGTTTATGTAATATTTGACAACTTTGTGTAAATTGTTTAAAATTATCACTCAGAGTACGTACACGGCACATTAATTAAATAAACGTATTTCAGAATCAATTTTCCATTTATGTACAGGGTGATTATAGTTAAAGTTCAATTTTAAATTGCTTTAAAGGAGAATCTCTGGTCAGAATGACTTTAAATTTGAATTGAAAATACTTAAAAAGAGTGGAACGGTATAACTTAAGAAAAAAAACGTATCCCTAGATGGCACTGTAAGTGGGTTAACGGTAGCAGATTCAGCTATAAGTGGCTTTATGAATCGAATTACGATGGCTTTTGTATTGAATGCACATTAAACCAACTGTACTATTCAATGTATACGATTTTTTCGGTTTTATAATGGGAACTTTACAGTGGGAAAGTTATTTAACAGTTATGACACTGTTAGTAAAAACCCCATTCATCCCCATCGTACCATTCAAATCAATATATTAGCTTAGTTTAAATTATGGAAACAGAACTTCAAAAGACAACATTTCATTCGCGAATCCAAAATGTTTGCTAGAAGAAAACCTTGTGTGAGAGTTTGCAAAATCACCAGCTTAAAATTCTTATAAACTCATTTTAAACTTACAGATTGTTCTTCAGAAAGCTTTCGAGGAGTTTAATTAAAATATTTTGGAAGTGACATGAATATCCTTATTCACGAATTTCTTGAATGAAAAAAGTAAGTAACGAAGTAGAAATTTTGAATTGTTTAGCATATCTCATTTCACAACATTATTCGTAGATTTCTGTTGACTATCTTGGAAGAGAGAATTAAGCTTGGGACGAAATATTTCTGAAATATTTCAATTATTTAAAAGTCTGGTTTAGTTCGAACTGCGATTAGTTTTGAATTTGAGATTCTCATTCAAACTAGGAAAGCTGTGCGTGGTAGAAATGAGTCCCGAAATTTTGTTTCGAATATCGAAGCGTTCGATTTTCCTCATTTCGTTTCCTCGAAGAGCTTTCTCTTAAAAAAGGTGTTTACTAAAATTAAGTAGAGAGCTTATGTCTACATTTAAAAGTTATCTGATGGGTTATAATATTGAAAAACTTTTAGATTTAAAACAACCCAATATATTAATATTATATATACTAGTTTGACCATTAAAACGCAATGCATTATATTTTAGAGTAATTCCTTCAATCCATTATTTTATTTAAATTTGCGCCATGTTTAATCATTTTTAATAAGTTATAATATTAAATATGTTGCACAACAATTTTTCGTTAAAATAATTTTTTTTCGCGTTTTAACTATGTGTTTATAATAAATAAATATATATTTTAAAAGTACATGAATTTTTATATCATTTCCAAGACATTTGCTTTGTTTTAAAAAGTTACATGAATTTATTTCTATGCAAAGGGTTTCAACATTTTGAATGTGGCTCCTATATTAATCCTATTTTTTAAGTACGTGGACCATCATGGGCGCATACATAATAATCTTAATTGAAATATTTATGCTTAGGACAATAATCCTTAAGTTAAAAAAACTCGAATGTAAACATAAAAAATAATTTTTAAAATTGTAATTAATAAAACATAAATATATTTTACTTTAAGAAATAGTATGCACCATATTTGGTACTTATTCCAGTTAGATTAAATGCGACTATCAAATAATAAAAACAATATTTTTCAAATGATACATTTATTTTTACTTATTTAAATATATATTAATATATATATATATATATATATATATATTATATATAATATATATATATATATATATATATATTATATATATATATATATATAAATATATATATATATATATATATATATATATATTTAGATTCGAGAAAAAGAATTCCATTAATTTTTCGGTAGATGGTTGTTGTGTCGATATCTCGTGAAGTATCGAACAAACAAATTCAAATTTATGATAGTTGTCAAGGTGACATTTCACACTAAAAAAATTATGTGACGTTTGTTGTTTGGTCCATTCAGTTGAGAGTTACAGGGTGTCAAAAATGAAAGTCCACAAAGAGAAAATTCGGTACATTTTACCAGTTTTTCACTGATAAAGGCGAAAATGCAAGTCAAGCGGCTGAAATTGTGAATAGTGTTTATGGTGTCAATACTGCAACAGCTAATTACGTGCAAATTTGGTTTCGTCGAGGCAATTTGGATGTTAAAATGCTCCTCTCACAGACAGGCCCGTCGTCGAAAACGTCGATAAAATCACAGAAAAAATCGAAGTGTACCAGCATGTTAGTAGTCGTAGCATCGCCAAAAATCTAAAGATCGAACATTAAACGGTTTAAACCATTTGCACAAATTTGGTTTCAAAACGAACTTGGATGTTTGGGTGCCACACCAATTAACACCAAAAAACATGATGTATCGAAATTCCATCTGCGAAGCCTTGGCCAAAAAAAAGGAAATTGACCCATTTAAGCGGATGGTGACTGGAGATGAGAAATGGGTCACATACGACAATATTATACGAAAATGATCGTGGTCAAAGCTTGGTAAAGTAGCTCAAACGGTGGCCAAACCAGGACTAACTGCCATGAAAAATCTACTAAGTATTTGGTGGGACTGGAAAGAAATAATTTATTAGGAGTTGATTCTGCATGGCCAAACACTAAATTCAGATCTCCACTGTCAACAACTGGACCGTTTGAAGATAGCGATTGATCAGAAACGGCCAGAATTGGCCAAAACAAAAGGTGTTTTTCTCCATCAGGAAAACGCAAGGCCACACACGTGTGTAGTGACTCGCCGGAAACTCTGGGAGCTTCGTTGGGAAGTTTTTAGGCATTCGCCATATAGTCCGGACTCGGCACTAAGCGATTACCACCTTTTTCTCACATTGCAAAATTTCCTGAGTAAAAAGAAATTGGATCAAGATAAGATTCTGAAAATCGATTACTAGAGTTTTTCGCCAATAAAGACCCAGACTTCTATGAGATATGCATTATAAAACTACCTTTTAAATGGCAGCAAATTATAAAAAAAAACCCAAATCCGACAATCGAAACATGTTTAAATTCTTGAATTTCATGCAAAAATAATGATTTCTTTTCCCCCTACAATTAATTTATTAAGATAATGAACAGGCTTTATTATCAGGCTATATCAGCTTTGAATTATTTACAAGAAAATAAATGAAAGATAGTTTGAAAAGATAGCAGGATTTCGCCTGTGAGATGGGGGCGTCAAAGATCGCTAGGCCTAAAGAAGCTTTGTTTACGAAGGCAAAGTTGCTAAGAGGGCGTCGACCTTACTTCGTTCATGTCCGGTGTGCGAGTGAAAAAATGATTTCGCGCTCAGCGATTATATGCGTCTGACGTCATCGCTACGAATTCTTTCATTGGGCATTGAAATGCCTCGATTCAATTTGGTATGTTTGGGGCCGCCATCTCTTACATCTCTCTCTCGAAGAATATTGAAAATATTTAAAACATTCTAATTATTCGAAAGTAATTAAATACTGTTTCCTACACACACACACACATGTATATCTATATATATATATATATATATATATATATATATATATATAATAGTTGCAAGTACCCGGCTTTGCCCGGGTTTAAAGTAAGGTTTTCTGTAGAAGCTTACAAAACTGTTTATTTGCATGCAATAAAAGGGTTCATTTATCTTAAAAAGCAATGTGATAGACAACATTTTTGGCAGTTCCAGTTGGAGTGTGTACAAAAAGATTTTCCTATCTGCCCACTATAGAGCAGGCCACTTAAAACTGCCCATAAGAAAAAGCATGGTGTCGGCAAGTCTAATAGCATAATTGGAAAAAATAAGGTACCTACATATAACCGCAACCAATTGGCGACATTATATGAAACATTTCACAATCACTCTAAAAAATATATGCACCCAGAAGAAATTGAGCTACATTCACGAAATTTGGTAATGTGATATGAAAATAAACAAATGATTAAAAATTCAGAACAAAATATCATTTTATTAAGGGTTACAGTTGTTAAAAATCAGTAAGTAGTAAAAAGTTCGGCGTGGCATCGATTCACAAACCCCTGTGGAAGATCCTGCCATAGTCTTTGCATCTGCGCATTAATTCTCTTCCCAGCGCGTCGCAGACATGCTCTATTGGCGAAAGATCTGGTAGGCAGGCCATGGTAGGACGTCATATCCTTAAACATTGCCCAGTATGTGGACGAATTATCATGTTGATAAATGGCACCTGGGCGACTGTCATGGGTAGCAAATCGGCGTTAAAATATCGTCCATATCTGCGAGCTGTCAAAGTGCCTTGAAGGACCACTAAAGATGATCGTGTCCCATACACTGTCATAAATTGCTGTATGCCGCTCGACAATAAATGCTGGATCGGACCGCTGGCCGGTGCACCTCCAGACACGTGTGCGGTGGTCATCAGCACTGAGACTGAATCGGGATTCATCAAAGATGACCGCAGTCTGTCACCAATTGGCAAAATCCATGCCTATGATGAAAAGCGGACGTCGGCTCCTCAAGCCAACTTCGACGTCACATGGTTTCTCTTGATGGCACTGGATGTCTGGAAGGAGGTAAGTGGCGTTGAATCGATGCTAGCGACGTTGTTGGTGCCGAAGTGGCCACTCTTCTGATTGCAAATCATTTGTGTTCCTGGCTCCCTGACCCTCCGCGACGGTACCTTTACCTTCTGTGATCCACTGTTGCCAACACCGAGCAACTTACCGAGGTGGCGGCCGATACGTCTGAACCTGTTCTCTGGCGATTGTTCAAAGTCCTTCGGCTGCTCGTACTGCCGCCGGTTACGTCTTAGAGGCATCCTAAGTCTCAATATCGTCTATCAAAGTCAAATTCGTTTGGATAGCCGTACGGCGCTCGTACTCATGCTTTATCTCCCAGTTGCGCACGAATATGCGCATAGCACATAGCCTTGTCTCATCTTCAAAATTTTAATCATTTGCATATCTCTTACCAGACTACATTCTTGCCGAGTTTCGTGATTGTAGCTTGATTTCTTCTGGGTGCATATATTTTTTTGCGACATTCTCTGATGCCTATTCCAGTTTGATATGTTGTTAGGATTACTACCTTAACACTGCTTTTTTGCTTGGGCAGTATAATTACCCAAGTTTGATTTTCTGCAAGGCTATTTTATGCACTGAAGCCAATAGTATACCCTTAAAGGTTAAAATAAAGGCACATAAAATTGCAAAATATTATTAATTTCATACTATATAAAACAGATAACGAAAACGGAAATACTATACATATGTTAATCACAGTAATAAGAACTGAAATACCATTATCAATAAGAAGCTTAATTTGTCAAAATTATAACCATCTCATTCTTAAGAAATAAATAAATTCTCCGAAAAAATACTAAATTGTAAGTTGTAATTCGTAAGAAAAATCACACACATAAACATCCCGCGATAATACCTAAATGTTGCCAAAACAACAAAACCAAATTTTAGTTGTTAAAATAAAAATCCTTAATAAAATGATTTATTCGAAAAATAATCCGAATTAAGTATCAAAGAATAGAAAAATTGAATAAATATTTCAACCGATTAACATAGCTACAGTAAAAATATGTAATAATCTTGAAAAACTGCATGTAAAGTATAAATTGTTCACTTAGTGAGAAACGTGACATCATATGACGTCATAACACTGGAAAATTACTTAAAAATTAAATTTTAAAAAATTCGAAAACAATTATGAACGCCAAACCTATGTAAGAACCTTCCTCGTGTAATTTTGTGCACGTGTACCAAATTTTACGTTATTTGGTTGTCTGGATCTTGAGTTATAAGGGAACAGACAAACAGACAACATATAGAATTTTGATTGATTGATTGATTGAATATTAACGTCGCACCTTTCAGCTACACGAGATTTTGGCGACGGACCACGTATTCCAGATA
Source organism: Trichonephila clavipes (assembly GCA_019973935.1). Lineage (NCBI taxonomy): Eukaryota > Metazoa > Arthropoda > Arachnida > Araneae > Nephilidae > Trichonephila > Trichonephila clavipes. Next base: position 339,020 of record BMAU01018150.1, on the reverse strand, counting down.
CTATCGACACCTGAGCTGGCACCCCCTCTTAACTAAAACACCAACGGGAGGACGTTTCAGCTCTCGAAATTTAACTGTAACGGCGGGTCTTTAAGTACTGGGCAACCCGTGACAAAGCAAACGGTCCGATACATCCACTCGGCTACCGCGGCCACCTTATATAGAGAGAGATATATATTCCAGATACTTTAAGAAAAAAACATTGTCCTGTAACTCATGTTCATAAGAAATGGTACATCTTTTTAATTTACATGCTCATCCTAATTTTTTTTCATGCTCATCCTTTTTTTTAAGCTATCCTTTTTATACCCGGCGTACAACATGCACCCGTAAATTTCGATCATATTTCTTGTGTTCAAAGTGCGGTTTATACGCCAGGTTTCAACACACACATATATATATATATCACACAACAAATCAGTGTAGTTCAAACTCATAGATAGATTAATGAATGTTACTCTAATTTTAAGTTCTTTAGTGTAGTTTATTTTAAAATGTATTAAAACCTTAAAAATAATTCATTGAAACCAAATCCCATAACTAAAAGCTTAAGTTATTTAAACAAATGGAGGATATAAAAAACTGATCGAAACACTTCTCCAAGAAAACTTTTATACTCCCATGACAATTTCAGATTCCTAAGATTTTTCCATTTAAAGGAGAAAAAAAATTTGAGTATCATTTTAAAGCCCCAAAAAAGTGAAAATAAGATTTCAAAGGATTTTTCCGTTCCAATCATGGATCCGACATTTAGGAAATAAAACTCATTGAGCCGGGTACACCTTTCCTTTCAGATTTTTTAAATAAACTGCCTGATTATTACTTTTCTTAGAAAGGGATTTTTAGTTGTTTTATTAACCTTCTTAATTGTACATTAAATGGCGATGCTGAATTTTGTGCGCATGCTTAATTTTTCATCATGAACGTGAAATTATCCATTATTTTTAAGAAGTATAAAAACCAACGCGATTGCTGTAACCTCGATAGAACTTAAAGAAAAAAAGTGTTTTAATATTTCTCACTAAAGATTTGAAATAAATTTCTTATACACTGGGAGAAAACGTGGAATCAAGTATTATTTGAAAAAATAGAAAATAATTCATATAAATGTGAAAAATGTTAGCATAATCGAAAGTAAAATAGTCATATACGAGTATAATTTTTTAAAATAAATTTTGAATATATACCGTATTTTCTCGAATCTATGCCACCATCGATTCTAAGCCAGCACCCTCAAATCTCTACACGCTTTTGAAAATGAAATTTTAAAAAAGGAGAAAGAAGTTCATCAAAATATCCGATTCTTGAGAATTTTTTTTTAAATCTAAAGAGAAATAATAAGTTAATAATTTATTTATTTTACCAGTATTAAAAGCTTTCAAATACATGCATGAATCTATAATTACTCTTACCGTCAGTATCGTGTTTAAAAAATCATTCGTCACTCCCATTGTTATAGCAAATTTCGAAATTGGCGCCGGAGTCGCCGTTTTCCCGCAAGGTATCGCCTTCCGTGCAATCGAATGCATTTGTTGTGTATCATTTTTTAAAAGAATGTATATTAGATGAAAGTGAAGGAATTACTGTTGAACATTTACAAGCAAAAGTTATATCATTTTGTTTACGCCATCAATGTATATTTGTTTCATTTTTGTCAAATTTTCAGTGGCCGTTACTCTACTTCCTTTTTTTTCTGTGTATAAAATTAACTCCCTTTTTATTCTTGCATCACAATAAACTCGTCTTGATGCTATTACTAATAACTTTAATGCTTAAGTGATTTAAAGAAAACGCAAACAAAATTTTATTCTAATTACGAGCAGAAAACGATATTTATAATACACTGAATACTGGATTGAAACTTGCGGAATGGAATAAGTCATCGATGCAAGTAGACAAAATCGATAGCTAAATTTTTCCTTTTGAATAGGCTAATAACTCAATTACCCTCATCAGCGCGGCTTAGATTCGAGTACATACGGTAATTTGTTTCATAAAAAGCATAGTATTAAAAATGTGTACATAATTATTCATACGATTTATTTAGATACATTCAATTAAATATCTCTTTAATTGACGAAAAATTCGTTGTTTTTCAGTTAAATTAATTTTCAAGCGTGCAATTTGAAGTATGTAAATTTGATGAAAAATATGTAAACATCAAATTAGTGATAATAAAGTGTTTCCAGAGCAAAAATAAATAAATAAATAAAATTTTAACACAACAAAAAAAAATTCTTTTCTCAAAAAAAACATTAATTTCTCATACAATATGTACTCTTTCGAATACAAAATGTAATGATTTTTTTATTCAGCTATCGATAGGATGAATTTTTACAAAATAAGCGCTATAGTCTGTTTAGTTCAACAGAGTAAAGTTAAAGAGCCGCAGCAAATTTAACTGTTAGACTAACTAAACCTTAAAAATCAAACATTTTTATTACTTTATTGCATTACATATAATATTATACCAATTCTTTTTAGAATGGCTGCTATCAACAAGAAATATTTCTTAAGAGCTAGTCTAAATAAAAAAAGACATTAAGATAATCATATACTTCAATATATTTAATGCATCATTGATTCCTGGAGTATTTATTCAAAATTAAACAAAAGAGCAATAAAATATTTTCTTTAAATCCCTTATTTTTTTCAATTTTAGTTTGCATTTACTATTTCCCTTGAGAGTGTGTTTCTGTTTAAGTGCTTGGAACGCTTGAAAACTTTTATTCTAATATTTAAATACGTTTGCATAGTTTAAAAAAATTTTGTTGATTTTATTAGTGAATATATTGAAAGGCATTTTTATGCATTAATTCATGAAATTTATTTTGTGAAATGCGAAACAGAGATGCAACGGAATTCACTCAAAACCCCCGTGTGATTTCAAAGAAATATGTTTTTCCTTTTAAAACAACAGAAATTCTTTCGGTTAATGTTCCTTATAAACTGTAAAGAAGACATTGACAACAAATGAGTAAAAAAAATGTAATTTTTACAATATCAATGCATTTTTACAAAAAAGCCGTGGTTTTACTAATTTTTTATTAATGTCGAACTTAAAAGGAACCCAAAAAGCTATTAATGATGGAACTCGCAATTTTGGAGCTTGAATGAGTGACGCAATGTAAAGCAGCACTTGGACTATTCTAGGAATGCCCAAAGGAACCGAGCTCACTCGAAAAGGGTTTAGAGCTACAAACCCATCCCTCAGGAAGCAACCACCCCCACGTCCAATGAGCCAGCCACGTTTAGCCAGGGAAAAAATCAAAGTTTACATTTTCTAAACAGTAGAAAACAGTAAAATAACAAAATATAAATAAATTATCAACCCGTCTCTAAACTTTCACAGCATGCCAATGGGTGGTACTTGATCCTCGACCAATTGAAAGTGCATTAGTCTGTCTACATAGCGAGTCTTCAGTGAGACTAAGCTTGGTAAGCTGAGAATAGCTTACTCGGGGAGAGAACACTAATTCGATATAGTGGATACTGACGCTGAATTATGTGCCGAAGGGCTCCGGTTTGAATCACGGGGAATACATGTATATTTGTAAATGTTTAGCGCCTTTGCGGCATGGAGATACTCTAAATAGCTTTCAAGCTGCAAGTTCTCTCGTTAGGTTGGTAGAATGGGAAGAGAAAGGGTGGCCCCTTGACCACTACCCCACGGTTTCTCCCTGAAAATTGGGGTAGAAACCAGCTAAATCTTACAGTCACCAGTACGATGCTCAATGCTGCGGTACCGGCGTACAATTAGCCCTTTGCCATGATGAATTTCGTGAAACTCGATCTGACCTATGCCGATCAGGATACATTAGCAACAACAAGCTCGAACTCATGACAAGCCAGCCACGATTCTGGGATCATGACCACTTGTAATTTTGAACAATGGTCAAGCAACTTTAATTACACCTAAGCTGACATTCTTCTCATCTGCCACTTAAGGGAAACTTGTGTATTTTGAGCCCATCCGCAAGATGGAATCTTTGCGCAACGGAAATCGAACACACCTAAAAAACAATACCTGCTGCTAGGTCATGACTATGAGGCTTGTTACGCATGTGTAAGCTTTTACTGACTATTCCCTGACTTCTCTAAAAGAATATATTCAATGTGTACACACAGGTTAGAAATATTTCCATCGCTGTCTTGCGAGTAAGCTGATATACTGACTTAAAAGACTTAAATCGCAGACACTTTTCGCCAACATTACAGGAATGATAATTGTAAGCAAAACTCTCATATTTTGTTGAAGTAATTGTAGCTTTATTGTCGTTTAATGATTGACGAATAGCATGTTGAACTTGTCTAGCATAAATAGCATGTCTTGACAAGGCGCCGTGTGTCTTGTGGTACACTTTTCTCTTCATATCTTTCCTGATGACGTTCTTTAGGTAGCATTGGAACATTCAAACGTTTCATATTCATCGTTTTTCTGAAATTTATTTTCACTCTCATGATTAATATCCATTATTTCATCAAATGTTTCCCTTATTTGATTACTGTCAACTTCATCCAATACAGATTTCAGATGCCAATTTCTTTCTTTTTTCGCTATTTTGTTCATTTAAACTTATAAAACATAATGAGGCATATAATGTATCTGTCAAAACCACTAAGTGCTTTACAGGGGGAAAATGTAGCCTCTTCATAGAAAATATTTGGGAACTCAGTTACCCCAAGTACGTTTGCTATTCCTAAAAAAGAGGGAGATATGTGACAAATACATTTTAGTTCTCATCAAGGCAGCCATATAGGAGTTTACTGATTAGGTCAAACAAATAAATTCGCTCCCGGTTTAATTAAAATGAATACTATGTCATACTTTCATTTAAATTATCGTATTTGAAAATCATATGCATAGTTTGGTTCACAAACTCTCCTTATATATATGTGCTTTTCCCACTAGTAAGAAAAATAATACGTTGAATTTGAAAACTTTCCATATCTATATTGATGCAAAATATTAGCTAGCCAAATAATCGATACTTCAGATATAATGAAAAAACTAAAATCCTTTTTGAAAATATCCATTACAACGTAACTAAATTTTAAAAAAAAAATTAAAATATATTTTATAAACTAATAATGAAATCGTTTTACTGCTATTAAAAAAAATAGTCTTTGCTAATGAGATTCACAATGATATCCTTTAAAGTTATTAAAAATTTTTAGGAACAATTAAAAGAGAGAAAATGAAAATTAAGTTAGAAGTTTTTGGAGACTTCACCTTCGTTTATTGTCAGATGCACTTAATTAACCGGTGATGAAATCTCCTAAATATTATGTTTGACTGAAAGAAAATAAGCTATTCTAAGTAATACTATTCTACAACTATTAATAATCCTTATCATATATATTAAAATGGTTCTGTTGAGATAAAGAATTATTATTAATTAATAGTTAAGTCCTATACAAATATGCGGAGGAAATGTTCTTATAAAAATGGAGATTATAAGAAAAATTAATTCAAAATTTAATTTTGAAACAATGGTATTTAATTAAAAAAATTCAAAAGGACTTAGTTTTGGTTAAATATTTTTAGATACAAAAAATAATTATTTTTCTTCAATATTGCTAAGAATTTTATATAATACATGCTTAAAATAGTGTAATATATATATATATACATATACTGCTGGACAATTGCTAACGACGGATCACAAATTGCTATGTAGCATAACATTAAGCGAAACATGAGGCCTAGTAGGATAAAATATAGTTGCCACACTGTTCAGACATTAGAATAAAGAATATTTATTATTCTGGAAAGTACAAAAGCTGTGAAACATCTGAAAGAAAAAAAAATGTTCATTTCATCTGCGTACGGAGAAATGGAACAATGCATCTAAAAGTCAGCAGGCACCTTAAAGAAAGGCATCAGTACGGGATATGTCCACCGTGGAGTGTGATGCAACATTACACACGTCGTACCATACTTTGCACAACATTATCCAGCAGCTGTTGAGGCAATTTATCCCATTCCTCTGTGAGTGCACGGATGAGGTTGTTCTTGTTTGTCGGAGAATAGTTTCGACCAGCAACTTGCCTCCCCAAAGCATCCCACACATTTTCAATGGGGTTTAGATCTGGAGAACGCGCTGCCCATACGAGACGTTGAATACCCTCGCTGTCTAGACAATCCTGAACAGCGAGTGTTCAATGACATGTTGCGTTGTCGTCCATAAAAACAAATTTATCACCGACAGCAACACGGAAAAGACGAACATGAGGAAGTAGAACTTCATCAATGTATCGTTGGCCCGTCATAGTCCCATTCGCAACCACATGTAGGCGCGTGCGGCCATTGATCATGATGCCGGCCCACACCATGATACTGCATGTCGGATATTGGTCCTTTTCCTGGATATTTTCTGAACGATAAGCAGTACCACTCTCGCGCCAGATCAGTTGGCGTCTACAATCCGATGACAGACTGAACCTACTCTCATCTGAGAATAGTACACATGCCCAGTTCTGTTCAGTCCAATTGTGATGCTCACGACACCATTGCAAACGGGCAGTACGGTGCTGTCTGGTCAATGGGACACACACAACAGGTCTGCGTGTGTATAGTCCTCCTCCCCTCAAACGTCTGGCAACAGTTTTTCGGGAGATCTGCTTTCCTGAGGCAGCAAAAAACTGATTTGCCACCTGCTGAGCTGTGGTGCGCCTGTTCCTTTTTGCTGATAGGACGATATATCTGTCTTCTGCAGGCGTCGTACTTCTAACACGACCACCCCCGTGCCGTCTACTACACATTCCAGTAGTTTTAAATGACTTCCACAGCCGTGAAACAACGCTGTGAGCGATGTCGAACTCCCTGGCAACATCTGTTACTTTTCACCCTTCTTCGATCTTTCCAATAATTCGGCCACTCATAAAATCATCTATGTGATGTCGGGAAGACATGCCAAAAATTTTAAGTTCGTCTTTTAAATCTTTCCTTTAAAACTTTGACTTGAAACAACAACTGTCCACACGCGTCAAAACCTTTAAAGCTCTTATGAACACTATCACGAGATGAAAAAAAATTGCATTCTCATACTTCTTCTTACTAATATCCCACACTTATTCTAATTTTCCACATTTTGCTTCCTTTCATTTTGTGGTTGCTATGGATGATAGTGTTATCCGTCCTTAGCAATTGTCCAGCAGTGTATATATATATATATATATATATATATATATATATATATAATGGATACCTAAATATATAATACTTTACTTTAATATTACTCTATGTTGTATTTATTTTATTCTAAAATTGTAATGTTCGCAAGCAACGCCGTACCTTACATCACCGTTGGTAACTTGACGAAATCTTAGCGATAGAGCAACACACTTGGCATAATTTCTCCAACATAACCATGTTGGAGAGTTCGTGTCCATATAGATTATTGTGGAAATTACGAGGGAAATCTATTAATATCATTATCCGTTACGCAAGCGGATTTTTCGAGAAAAATCCGTTAGGGCTATAAATTGAGAGTCCTTCACCAAAATCGAGTTAGTCTTATTTTAACCGTTGTAGAGTAATATTGATTTAACCATGAAGAGTCAACCAGTAATTAGCGATTACTTCGGTTGTTGAATAGGATGAACGAGTGCTTCGAATGTTCTTGAAACTTACTTCTATTTTAGACACTTATAGTTGTGTCTGAGCGCCATTGAAAGTGTGAAGGCCTTCTGAGATTTATTAAGCGAATTTGAGTAATATATCTATCCTGTATTTCAAGGATTGTTTTCCGTGAATAAATTTCTATCCCTCCTGAAGAACTGTCTTGTTCTTTAAGACTGGTAGCATAAAATACTTGAACCTCGATATACTTAACAATATAAATAATCAAAAGTGATAGTTACTTATTGGTGAATACTGGGTAATTAGTGGTACAATGATCATATGCAATAGAACTAAAAGTATATCTTAATAGATATTGTGGCTCAGACGTGTTCAAATAGACAGTGCTGTAACCATTGAATCCTGTTAAATAAATAGTACAGTAGAAAAATCGTCAAAAATACGAGGTTTGCTCTATGCTAGTTATAACTATAATGTGGGATGCCAACAATAGCTATTTTTCTCATCCATTTAATAATTAAACCATTATTTCCTGAGAAAAATAATAATATATATTTTTAAAGTGTTTTATTTTATATATTTCTTAATGAATGAGTCTGTTTTGTTCTAACTTAAGGTTACAAATGATGAAACGCTATAAAAAAAAGAAATGTCAATAATTTTAGATCAAGATTTCACAAGTTCCCTCCTAAAATGTTGGTTAAATCTAAACTCCTTTAAGTAAAAAGGTTAAGGTTTGAAAAATGAGACTGAAAGGATTGTTGAGTCGTAAATTATTTTCTCTCTCAAGTGTAAAAATTTCCTTTCCCGGGTACTCAAAGTGTAATAATTTTTTATGGATCCCAAGGCATAATAAATGATTTTAAAATTAAAAAAAAATAATGAGGTAACAGAATTTTCACCAACATTCTGATCATGGATGAGAGATTAATTATACCATTGTTTAAGAAAATCTTTCTGTTCACGTCTTATAGTAAGCTGCTGGAGCTAGATCATTTCTCTTTTTATGGTTTAGAGTTCCAGAATACTTTTCTCGTGTTACGTTTCGCTCAAATAAACTTCAATGGAAATTCTGAGCTTCCCGAGTATGTTTTATTTCACTTCATTGATACTTAAAAAAATTTATATATCTTGATGATAATCTATTATTTTTAAGCAGCATTATATAAGCTAAATTAAAACCTCTCATACTTACGGTATTTATTCGAATTTAAGCCGCCATCAAATCTAAGTCGCACCCAAATCCTCAACATATTTTTCTGAAAAAATAAAGATAATGAAACAGACTTATATGATATTTACAAACTTAAAAATGATTTTCAATGAGAATGAATAGGAATTGAAAATAATATTAATATATTTTGCCGGTATTAAAAAAAAACTTTGAAGTACGTACATGTACCTGTTATTCCTGTAACCATCAGAGTATCTTGTTCAATACCGCCCCGTATCGAACGAATTTTTCGCCATCGATTCTAAGCTACATGAAATTTTTACTGGCATCAACACTGAAAAAAAATACTGCTTTGATTCGAATAAATACTGTATTCCTAAGTGAAAACGTTTAAATTTGTACTTGCAATGAGTAGGAAAAGCAGATAAAAATGCCTTTATCGTAAGTTAGTCCAAAATTTTAAACTTAAATTCATTGCCCCATTTTTTTTTAAAGATTTTACTTTGCTGATCAGTGTGCCATTTAACATACCTAACACTTCCATAAAATTTTTCTATGTTACTTTCTAAATACTGAGATAAAACAATATTCTTGAATCTATCTCTATATAGTAGAAAAACGACTCATTCTATCATACACTACGAGATCTCTGGACTTATTAGTCTTCGAGACTTGAAACTCTAGAGATGAGTCTCTTTTGTAGATTAGAGATCCTTTGACAATGGGTCTTGTAAACATTGACTCCTAGGAGAGGTGTTATACAGGGTGGTCTCAAATTCATGGTACAAACTTCAAAGGTAGATACAGGGCATTTTAACAATCACTAATTGCATTGGAAAGTGCAGGTGTAAGTGACGCAGTGAGGCGAAAACAGGGGAAGTAAAAGAAAAGAGAAATGGGATTTATCGGTTGGTTTCTTTATCTTTAGGGGGCAGTAGATTTCTTGTTGCCGTTAAACATGATGTATCTCAGTAGGGGAAATCGCCATGCACTTTTTTTGCTTACATTTATGTCGGGTGATTTTACCTACGCCAAAAAGACAAGCATGCATTTCATGTACGGCAATGTAAATGGTAACGACAGACTTGCGCTACGAATGTATCGCGCGCAGTTTCCTCATTGACGAATGCCTTATCACACAATATTTCAGCTGTTACATCGTCTACTTTGTGAAACACGTTCGTTCCGCGTCATCAGACATAATCCTGGTCGACAAAGAGCTGTATTCTGACCAAGCCTGGAAGGAAACCTCTTAATTGTTGTGGCTGTTAGACCAGAGACAAGTACAAGGTATTTTGCTCATGACCGTAAGTGAGAGTCATCAGGCCATTTGCAGCGCGTTAAACAAAAATCGCTTATAAACACCTCTTTCATTTTCAGCGAGTACAAGCTTTGAATCCGGCAGTCTATTTTCTCCGACTGCCAGTGGGTTGTACAGCAATGTGAACTACAGCTGAACTTTGTGAGGGAAAAGAGGCTACGGAAGCGTAAATGATAAATATAGTTCCATTTCAGAAATTAAAGTACTGCATTTTTTTAATCAAGTGGAGAAGGCTATAAGCAAGTTTTTTAATGCAATCTAAAATTTAATACTAAGACTTAGATATTAATAGCAACACATATTCATATATCACTAAGTACCCGGCGAAAAGAGTGGGTAATTATTTAGTGAAATAACAACGCAAGGACTCCGTCCCTTGAAAAGATGAATATAGGTTTTTAAGATCTCTAATCTATACCAAATAGTTACCAGGGAGGTTAAATAAATTATATTCCCTTACAATCATAAGCAAAAGTATGCGATTGCTCACACCATTACACTGCCAAACTATAAGGATCCTATTTCCAAGTGAGGGAGGCATGGTATATTTCTCAGGTTCACTCTATCTACAGGTACGCTGATATCCTTTGTAAAACCCACGATTTTCTACTAATGTCTGAGGTATTATCTGAATTTACCAAAACTTGGGTTTAGTTTAGGGAAAATTTACAATCACAATAAATTTGTATATCAGTCTGATGTTTAAACCTGCTTGTTACGATTTATTTTTAACCGATGCCCATCTCTGACCTTTCAGTACTAAGTAAAGGGTGTTTTTTTAGAGGTATAGAACTTTAATATGCAATAAAACACCGATGTATTATTCGATTGACATTGAATTTTTGTTTATTCGAAAGATAATCTTGTGGCATTACATTTTAAATAAGATTTCTGGCATATGACTGCCACGGCTGGCTCGGATGTAGTCAAATCAGGACGTCCAATTTTCGATGACTTTTTCCAACATTTGTGGCCGTATATCGGCAATAACACGGCGAATGTTGTCTTCCAAATGGTCCAGCGTTTGCGGCTTATCCGCATAGACCAATGACTTTACATGGCCACACAAAAAATAGTCTAGCGGTGTTAAATCACAAGATCTTGGAGGCCAATTCACAGGTCCAAAACGTGAAATTAGGCGGTCACCAAACGTGTCTTTCAATAAATCGATTGTGGCACGAACTGTGTGACATGTTGCGCCGTCTTGTTGGAACCACAGCTCCTGGACATCATGATTGTTCAATTCAGGAATGAAAATGTTAGTAATCATGGCTCTATACCGATCCCCATTGACTGTAACGTTGTGGCCTTCATCGTTTTTGAAGAAGGATTCCACCAGCCCATAAAGTGCACCAAACCGTCAGTTTTTCTGGATGTAACGGTGTTTCGACATACACTTGTGGATTAGCTTCACTCCAAATGCGGCAGTTTTGTTTGTTGACGTAGCCATTCAACCAGAAGTGCGCTTCATCGCTAAACAAAATTCGCTTATGAAAATCGACCATTATTTTCGAAATAAAATTGCACAATTGGAAAGCGTTGTTCAGGCGTGAGTCTATTCATGATGAATTGCCAAACCAAACTGAGAATAAATCACTTGGCAGCTGTTAAATCCTTCGCCATCTTGGAAAGTAATGCCAACTTAAACTTCTATACCTGGAAACAAACACTCTTTAGAACGGGGGGAAAAGTTATCAAAGGCAAAATCAACAACATATAAAGAAATGCAATGTAAAGCAGCAGAGCATGTGCGGAGTTGAACATTAGTCATTATGTCATGAGGTAGTAATTTGTACATCATGGCCACAAAGTTGTTAAGAACTTCAATCTGTCATTCCCGTTTTAAATATGTAGTCTTGCAAAAAAAATCGTGACCAGTAGCAAATTTAAAATATGCCGTTCCTATTGTTCAAGGCAAGGAACCAGAAATTCTTGTTTACGTTTCCAGGATAGAGCTCAATATTTCTTTCTGCAAGACCTCTCTCTATACATTGCGGCTGGAACGTTTTTATCTAATGGTCCACGATATAAAACTTTTTACATGTAGCCGAGATAAATGGGGAGGATCTAGTTGAATCATGCTGTCGTTTATGAACAATATTCAAGAGGATGTTTTCCAACAGGATAAAGGGAGTATCCGCTGCTTTTGTAACCCAGCATTCCAGCAGATGGCCAATTTATTGCCTTGTCGTGCTAATAAACTATATATACTATGAATATGTTGCAATATTTTTTTGGCAGTTAGAAATTTTTCCTCACACTGTATATGCTATATCTTTCCCTACATTGCTTCTAACTAAAAGTAAGAATTCATTTTTTTACGAATCTTACAGGAACTTTTCAATCACATTTTTGTATTTTATATTCTGTAGTGTGATGTTTTGTTACTATGTTTTTTTTAAGAAAAATTTGTTCGCAGTATTAGAACCATATATAAAATTAATTATTTATAAATACGACAGCTTATTTCTGAAGTGAATAAAATTCTTTAAAAAACCATTATATAAGGTTTAAAACATTTTAACTTTAATTAACTAAATATTTACCTGGATACTTGAATACGAACATTGGTCGTGTGTTTTATAAAAAAGCTTGCAAAAATCCGAAAAAATTTCAAAAACCAGTTTTCTGCTTTTTTAAGAAGTGAAAACCGTATTAATTCGTTTTTGAAAGGGTTGTTAAATAAAGTATAAAATTTACTGGACTATTACTTTTAAACATCCAATGTAAATCTTACCTCAAGTATTGTGAAACCATAAAAACAAAGAAAATTAAGTAAAACTGTTTGACACAAAATTTAGCAATTAGAATTATTTTTAATTTAAGAATTATATAAAAAATGACGAGGGACTTAACATGATTTTATTAATAATATTTCAGTAAGAGAAAAGAATAGAAATAAAGGGTGTTTTTTAGAGGTATAAAACTTTAAATTGCAATAAAACAACGATGTATTATTCGATTGACATGAATTTTTTTTATTCGAAAAATAATTTTGTGACATTGCATTTCAAATATGATTTCTGGTATATGACTGCCACGGCTGGCTCGGATGTAGTCCAATCTGGACGTCCAATTTTCGATGAATTTTTCCAACATTTGTGACCGTATATTGGAAATAACACGGCGAATGTTGTCTTCCAAATGGTCAAGCGTTTGTGGCTTATCCACATAGACCAATCACTTTACATAGCCCCACAGAAAATAGTCTAGCGGTGTTAAATCACAAGATCTTGGAGGCCAATTCACAGGTCCAAAACGTGAAATTAGGCGGTCACCAAACGTGTCTTTCAAATACATCGATTGTGGCACGAGCTGTGTGACATGTTGCGCCGTCTTGTTGGAACCACAGCTTCTGGACATCATGATTGTTCAATTCAGGAATGAAAAAGTTAGTAATCATGGTTCTATACCGATCACCAATGACTGTAACGTTGTGGCCTTCATCATTTTTGAAGAAGGATTCCACCAGCCCATAAAGCGCACCAAACATTCAGTTTTTCTGGATGTAACGGTGTTTCGACGTACACTTGTGGATTAGCTTCACTCCAAATGCGGCAGTTTTGTTTGTTGACATAGCCATTCAACCAGAAGTGCGCTTCATCGCTAAACAAAATTCGCTTATGAAAATCGGGAACAACGGCAATCTCGTTTTGGGCCCATTCGACGAATCTCTGCCTTGCTTGATGATCGTTTTGATGAATTGCCAAACCAAACGGAGAATTAATCACCTGACAGCTGTTAAATCCTTCGCCGTCTTGGAAAGTAATGCCAACTTAAACTTCTATTCCTGGAAAAAAACACTCTTTATATATAAATCATGGTTTATAAATATTATTTTTAGGAAAAAAAAATATTTAGGGAAATCTAATTCACCTAAAAGGTCACATTTATGAACGAATATAATTTGGAACTGAAATTACCGCTGATCATAAAAACTCTCACTGACTTTTGAAGAAGGCTCAACCCTACTGTGTAACGTGTATCCGTGTTAGACTACTGGTTATGGTCACCGAGTTCAAGCCCAGTGCCATTGAAGATTTACCACATAGTGGTTGCCGATGCACATTAAATTTGTTGAGGCTCAAACTTCCTCCTATTGGTGTGATGTTAAATCTAAGAGAACAGAGTGCTAAAGCTCAGGTGTTGTCTTGGTCAATTGATCATAGTTCAAAATTATGAGATCTGTTGGCAATAACTCTCATTTAGACCTCGCCTTGACGATGGTTTCATCGGTGGTAGTATATTAAGTACTTACTTAAAATCTAGTATATACTAACCATTCTTCACACAGGTGAATTGAAAAATAAAACAATTGCGATTGAAGGATAAATGAATTTTTAATCAGTTAAGTTTAAGAGAATTGTAAATTAAACGAAGCAAAAAAGACTTTTTAGCATATCCTACTTGCAAAATTTTAAGTCTGTAGGTCTAATAGTTGAAAAAAGGGATATTTTTTTATATAAAGCGTCCACGTAACATCCATGTGGGTCGACTTTTGAAAATCCCTTTCTTAGCTGATCTCTGCTTAGCAAAATTAACATCTTTTGCGAATTTCAAAGTTTTAGACTTAGTAATTCATGAGAAGGTTTTTTTTATATAAAATGCCCTCGCATCCCTCCTTGAGTGTCAATTTTCGCAAAACACTTTCTTAGCGGATCCCTACTCAGTGAAAGGAACAGGCCTGCCAAATTTCAAGTCTGTAGGACTAATAGATCAGGAGATATCGTGACGAGTGAGTGAGTTTTTTTAGCCTTTATTTATATAGATTACTAACGGAAGATATTCATTCAGGAACTTTTTTCTGTGGTTGTTACAACACAAAGTCATGCCACCGCATAAAAGTATTTCAGAAACAGATCGAAAACAATTCTGTAAATAAAATAAACCGACCAGGGTTTTTTAATGACCTCATTTTAATAAAGAACTTATTGGCATACAATTTATTATAATATTTCAATGAAAAATTTCAATCAAATTAGAATTTATTGAATCTTTAAGGTAGCCGAATCCGTTCGGAACCGTGATTTTAAAAAAGCGCATAAATAAATATTTTTCATGATATTTAGTGTCACTTAAATTAGAATACACGTATAACATAGTTTTAAGGACACATTATGACAAAAAATTATTTAAATACAATATTTTGGCAAAAAATTAACTTTAATAATCTATTTTCTCGAAACGTTCTCCTTTTATAAAAAATGCTTCTATAATAATGATATTTTGCTCATATGAAGTAAAAAAGTCTTTAGAGAATTTAAGCTAGTATTTATAAAAAATGCGCATTACTTTCAGAGGTACTACCAATTGAAATAATTATCGGCGTTTTTTCTTAAAATTTTCCCCTCTATTGTAGTAAAATATGGATAAATCCACTTTTAAGAAGTATATTTCAAAAATTCTATTTCAGCCTCTGTACAGAGGTCTGAGCTATATGCAGGTATATAAAATATTATCATAATAGAAGCATTTTTCATAAAAGGAGAATGTTTTGAAAATTGGTCATTCTTTGTTCATTTTTGGTCAAAATATTGTACTTAAAACATTTTTATTGTAATAATATTTTTAAAACAATTTTTTAACGTTTTCTAAACTAAGTGACACTAAATGTCATAAATATCCATTTTTACGCTTTTACAAAATCACCGTTCCGAACGTAGTCGGATAACATAATATTTCTTTCAAAACATATTGTCTCGAAAATGCTTGTGAGATTGGCGCATTCCATGCCAGAAAGATGTAGAGCCGTAATTAAAACAAACGGATAGCCCATAAAATATTGATGTTCCAAAATCAACAACCATGTAATTTTCAAAGTGCAAATTAAAAGTATCGTATTTATTTATTTTTGCTACTAAATGCTGTGTTAAACTATACGCACACACAAACTACACATTCTTACTAGAAACTGTCATCCAAAGAAGTACTTGTGGCATTAAAAAACTCATAACAGATTTGGAATAAGAATAAAGAAATACAGTAGAATCATTAACAAGTGTTAATATATATTGCAATAATTTTCCACAACTCTAAAAATTAAATCAAACACCAAAATTAGGCACACAAATGTGTGTTTTCAGGATTTTTTGCCACGACTGTATGTATAATAAGAGTTAAGTTTCATAATGTACATAGTTTTCACACAAACAATCATTCTAAGTAAAGTAAGAATTTTACTAAATGAATCTAATTAATTTTAAAACGAAATATTAATAATACTAATAATTATAAAAACGCAGTAAGAGCATTTATTTTTATCTTAAAAGAAATTGAATCAAGTGACTATGCTTTTAACAAATTCTGTTTCGTTCTTTTTCAAATTAAACTTAAATGCAATCAAATGAAGTTTATATTCATTTAATGAACCACGTTTAATGTGAAAAATAGCGTAAAGTAAGTCCTTAAATATGTTATTATTTAATAAAATTAAAATTGTCAAATATAAGCTTAATTAGAATACTAAATAAAATAAACAAATATATGTTTGCAGCAACATCAAAACATTTTATTAAAAGCTAGCAGTATTTTTCTTTGGGATGTTAATGACTTAAGTGCCACCCATAAAAATACAGTTGGGCTTCATTATCTTACTATGTAATTTAGTATTTTAACCATACATATCCATTCTACAAACCTTATTTTCATAAAAACGAGAAATAAGACTTTTGGGGGGGGGAAATTAATTAGAAATTTTATGTTTTATTTTTTAGTTTTGTTTTATTTTTGTTATATATATATATTATTAGTCTTTAAAATAAAGAATAATTTTCTAAATGTCCATTAGCAAATTGGAAGAGCGAATATTTAATGCACTTCACATTTTATAGTTATTATTTAAAAATTGAGACTAATTCTTCAATTTCATACCATTATAATACCCATTAACTTTAAAAGAAATTACATTTCTTCCGATGGCCGGGTTGATTGATTGATTGACTATTAACGTCGCACTGTTCAGCTACACGAGGGCTTTTGGCGACGGACCACGTAATTTTGAACCATGGTCAAGTGACGTTTCTTCCGATGGCAGGCAGCATTTCATTTTCTCAAGGCTAAACAATATCCTACAAATTTCCAAAATATCGAAAACATTTATTGTTCCATTTCCTTGTGGCCCATATCATTGGGAAGCTTTCCACCAAATTTCAGATATGATAGCAAATTTGTTTTTTTTTTTAGATATTTGAAGCTTTCTGAGCATAGGTTTGGTTTCGGTTTCGTTTTAAAGTGTTTTTCCACTCTTAAATTGAACTCATTAAAAATATTTCTGAGCACAATCATTTCAATTTTCATTACTAAAATCATTTTTGCTTAATTGTGTTTGGAGTTTTTTGAGATCTCATACTTACTTATTTAAGATTGATTTCAATGTCAATTTTTGCTTTAAAAATAGTATAGAAGATTTGTCATCAACCCATAACTCGCGCGAAAAAAAAGACCTAAAGTTCTCGCGCAGGCTATCTCACACCCAAGGGGGTTTACACTCGGTTTTTACCGTAAAATTTTTATGCAAAAGTTAACAGGGAAGAAAAGTAGAAAATACAATATGTTTTATATATTTTTCACACGTAAATTTAATTTTTCTGTTATTTCTATAAGGCAATGCTTCTCAAAGTTTCAATACTTACCACCCAATTTTCAATCATAATTTTCTTCGCGTCCCCCCCCATACAATAATAATGCATGAGATGCAATAATAATATACTTTGACGCTAAAACTACAATACTATCTTAATTATAAACTACTCAAATTATCAAGATAAATATTAAATTTTGTATATGTTACTTTCAAATAATAGATATTTGAAGTAAAATATTTTTAAGTAATAGATATTTTAAGTAAATTATTTTTAAGTAATAGATATTTTTTAAGTAATAGGTATTTTAAGTAAATAATTATGTATACTTTTAAGTAATAAGAAAAGTATTATGTTTCTTTTCTAATTTTTAAATTGGAACAGATAACAATAAAAGTGCAACGTGTATTTTTTTATGTCATAATATGTTATGTTTTGCTTCTTTTAAGTAAATTTTTATAACTTTTTAAAGTAAGCTTTTATTTTTGACTTTTTGATATGCTCGTACCCCCCTCGAAAGGTTATCACGCCCCCCTAGAGGGCACGCCCTACAGTTTGAAAAACACTGCTTTAAGGGCATTCAGTACATTATTTATATACTCCTTTAGTCTCGACGTAAGTGCGATGATTTCACTGGATCTTAATTTTTTTTAAATCTGTATCTTATTACAACTAAACATATAGGAGTAACCTTCTCTATTTTTTTAAATTCAAAAATTTCGAAATTTCTTTTCTATTTTCTCTAATTGTTCCAGCATCAAATTTTTTTTCAAAAGTTTATCTGAAAGTGGATAGTATGTGTATCAATTGTCTTGTTTAAAATTACGTACTTCCCAAATATTTTTTGTGTCTCTACGTATAAAATATTTATTTTCTCAACAGTATCTCTCTCTTCTATAAATCGGTATCAAACTTGATGTTATAGATTTCATCATTTGATTCTTCTTAATCATAACCACGAAGAGCACTTCTTCATCCGAAAAAAAATGTTGCACTAAATACCGTATCTATTAAATTACTTAAATATCACATTTTTTCATCATAACTACAATAATACGTCATAGCATAAGGACTATTTAAAACGTGCTCATGCATTCAGAACTGTAACGGCGATTCTCACGCAAGGCATGACATACTCGAAGAAACGGTATCCAAAAATATATATTTGGAATTCGCCTACAAGACCACTCAATGATATGAACTTAAAATCATCTACACAAGAAACTATCCATTTCCCAAAAAAGGCTTAGAAAGAGCGTTGAAGAAAGGAAGACGGTAGGTATGACATACCCTGCGCGAGAACTGCCGGGTGAAATTTTTCTTGTTGAGAAAATGCCACGTCCAAAACGTCCTAAGCTTGTTATGAGAAGCGATATTTCGAAGAGATAGAATACGACTGAAAATGATGCATATACGAATCAGCCCTCAGTTGGTACTACATAGACTTCCGAATTTAAGTATTCAGAATTGAAGTTTTGCAGACAAAACTGACTTTTTCTATGATGCACTAAACTGCATTATAGTAAACAATTATAATTTAGTATTTTCAAGTTGCGCAATAAAACCCGAACTCTTGCTAAACTGACTCAATCAAAAATTAAAAAATAAATAAACACATGCATTTTATGTACAAACCTGGTGATTTTTATCTTAGTATCATTATTATTTTGTACATAAATATTTTGTTCAAAGCTTTTCTGAAAATATTAGGTTAAGAGTAAGCTGAATAACCTGCCGTCGTTATAAATGAAACCAATATTATATAAAAAAATATTTTTAATTTTTTTTAAAAAAAGTCTTCAGTTATTTTAAATTAAAACAGTGTTTTAAATTAGAACATGCATTGGAAAATATCACATTAAAAATTAGAGCTTCTCGGGAATTACAAGCTTTTGTTTCATGCCTTTATAAATTTCAAATGCGTTTTTCTCAGAATTTTAATTTGAAGGTATAAGTGTTTTTTAATCTCTAAGGCTTTTTTATGCTCAAGTTAGAGATTTGAAATTTTTTGCATATACTCTCAAGCTTATGTTTTATAAAAGTTAGCATGGATTTAGTTTTGAGATATTTAGATATTTTTTAAAAAACGTTTAAGTTAATATTTTTAAAATTTCCGAATTTTTTTTCCAGATTTAGCTAGAAAAAAGAATTATTAAATACCAACAAGGGAACAAATTTTAAAATCCATCTGAGATTCTGAGAAACAGTTAGTCTTAAAACGTAATTTAAATTATAGAAATTTCAACATTTCCCATTGTAATATCCTTATAACTTTTCTTAATAACTTCTCACATTCATCAACACATACATAATTAAGGGGTCATATATACCTTTTAAAATTTCCTGAAAATTGATTTTTTATTATTATTATTTTATTTTATAGAGTAAACCTTTCTGAGTGTTCTAAAAGAAACCGCATGCAGATATTCCCAATAGAACGGACGTTATTAAGAAAATAAAAAGAGTAGAAAATGCGATTTACATATTGTTTACATTTTGGCTCCAGGGTGACAGCTGCGTTTCTCTATTTCTAATATTTTCATTCTAATTATTACCAAATGCTTGAATCTAAGCCTTAAATATTATTATTGTTGTTCTGAATATTAACTACAGCTTCTACTAACTTTATAAACTTCTACTTCTACTTTGTTTTGATAAAGTGAATCTTGAATTTATACTCGCTCGTTTTTGATTTTCATACCGTATCTTATTCTAAGATAAGTTTTAGGAAAAATATTATTTTTTTAATAATTTTTTGAATGATGAATTCGACTGAATCTGCCAAAAGAGACGATCTGGTAAACGTCCTAAGAAAAGGAAGTTTACTGGTAATATGCATACGAGATGCAAAGCTGTACACAGTGTGGATGAATCACTAAACAACAGTGCATCTGGAAAAAAGATTCGGCTGCGAGATGTTGATTCATCTTTTATTGAACATGATGACTGTTTTGATGGCTGTAGAGTGTTTGATAAAACTATCATGTTTACAAACATTAAAAACTTTGCTTCTTGCAAAAAATGTGGTCGTGATATTAAACTATCAGAAAAATGTGTTAGAGGTTTGTTTAGTGTTTTTTCGATTGAATGCAAGAACTGTAAAGACTTGTGTTCGTTTAGAAATTCAAAAATGCTGGGTAAAAGAAAAAATATTCCAGAAATAAACAGACGTTTTGTATACGCAATGAGGACAATTGGACAGGGTCATGCAGCAATGACAATTTTCTGTGGTGTCATGGACTTTCCTCCTCCAGTTGCTAAAAAATCCTATAATAACATTATAAACAAACTACAATTGTGTAGTAAAGCAGTCGCAGAAGCTTCAATGCAAAGTGCAGCTTTGGAAGAGGTAACTTTGACAAATTCTTCCGATATAATAATTAGTGGAGATGGAACATGGAAAACCCGTGGTTATTCTTCTCGTGTTGGTGTGTGTGCTGTTATAGGAGACAAAACAGGAAAATGTATTGATGCGGAAGTGATGTCTTCTTTCTGTAAAGGATGTGATTCTTGGAAACGAAGAAAGGGGTCACCTGCTTACAAATCTTCACGTTAAAGAATGTTTGAAGAACCACAATGGTTCAGCTGGCATGATGGAGACTGTGGGAATGGTTCGTATATTTCAGCGTTCATTAAGTCATCGTTCTGTGAGATATACATCTTACATCGGGGATGGCGATTCCAAAACATTCTCATTTATTACTGCATCCAATCCGTATGGAGAAGATATCACAGTTTCAAAAATTGAATGTGTTGGACATGTTCAAAAAAGAATGGGAACTCGTTTACGAAAATTAAAACAAATGAGCTCCAAACTCAGTGATGAGAAGTCGATTGGGGGAAAGGGAAGGTTGACCGACAGAATGATCGACTTAATTACAACGTACTGTGGAAATGCAATCCGACAAAATAAAACATGCCTGTCAGATATGCGAAAAGCTGTTTGGGCTGTATATTTCCATATACGTTCAAGCGACGAAGAACCATTGCACAGTTTTTGTCCCGTAGGTCCTAATTCTTGGTGTAAATATCAAAATCAAGTAGTAGAGGGCAGTGTGGAAACTTTTAGACACAGTAACAAATTGCCAGTGGCAGTAATGGATGCCATAAAACCTGTGTTTAATGATCTATCACAACCTAAACTTAAACAAAAATGTCTAGGGGGTAAAACCCAAAATAATAATGAATCCATTAACTCATTAATGTGGAAATTATGCCCAAAAACTTTAGGTTGTGGTAGAAAGATTGTTGATATATCTACAAATGAGGCAATTGTCATTTTTAATGATGGCAATCAAGGCAGACTAAAAATTATGCAATCGCTTGGTCTGACTGTTGGTCAATTTGCACATAAATTTGTTACACTTGTAGATATAAAAAGAATTCAGACTGCAGAAGTACATTTTAATCTCCGCACAAAAGAAGTACGACAGGCTAAAAGAATGCAATTTAAAACTACTTGCAAGAAATTAACTGAAAAAGAGGGAACATCATATACATGTGGCGAATTTTAGCATTTTAGAATCATAGTAATACACTGCATTCATATCACAAATTGTTTAATATTTATAATTAGTAGTTGTTAATTAAGGTATTGATTGTTTTTAAGTAATATTTATAAATTTTTAACTTTATTTTGGAGAAATGAATCACTTTGTTGCATTTTGATTATTTTGTAGCTTTTTGATATCGTTTCGATGCTTGTACTGCATTGGTATAATATATGTTTTTAGTTATAATAATTTTAATAAATTGAAGTTTATTGACTAAAAAAAAAAACTTCACATTAGTTTTAATTTAAATTTAGTTGTTGTTTGAGTAACCAGAATAATATATATATAAAACTGTGGTAAATTTTACGTTTGATGTCAATTTTCTAAGAACGTCATTTTTACTCATTACGCGCATGATATTTTCAAAACCGTGCCATGAAAAATGATAAAATTTTTACTGTAGATTCTGATCATATCTGTACTTAAAATAACGAACCAGTTTGAATTTTTAATGAAAAAATTTAAAATTACAAATATAAAATAGCAAAGATTTTTTAAAAAATTTATAGTTAAATTTTAAATTGTTATAGTTTGCTAAAAATTGTAAATCAGTGTTTCATGCTTCGTCATTTTAAAGATAACACAATTTCCAACACTGAGCAAAAATTTCATTAAAAAATATTGGTAACTTTTTTATAAAGCTGCGCGTAATGCATATCACTTGCGAAAAGAAAACAAAAATTTCTTTTTGTAATTATCTAATTAAAAATTTATCCTAATTAGCACTGTGTTGGTTGGTTATGTTTTAAGTAAAGTAATATCTATTTGTTTATTCTTCCAAAATTTACATTCCAGGGAACAATAATAAAAAAATTATAGAGCTTTAAAGAGCTGACTATTTTTAACCATTTTCAACTTTTTAAAAGGTATGTGACCCCTTAAATATTGATTTTGATTAAATATATCATTCTTGATTAACATAAGTTCTCTTAATTAAATACAATAAAATAGCAATCAGCTCAAACACAGTTCCAAGAGACTATCTCTTAAACCTTCTTTCTACGGACCATCCCTGTAATCGCCCTCTCGCCGACGTTCTCAATTTCTTCACCCCGACACAGTTTTAGAGGTTCGTGCTAAACAAAACAAGGGACTCTCTTCCCCGTGTGAGCGCTTCACCTGCGATCCAACAACGTTCTTTCCGGGGTTCAAGAAACAATATTCCAATATGCATTAACCCTACCAAAGCCGCGCCAACATTCCCCTCTCGCCAACAGCAGTCTCAAACACTACATCCATTATCATCTGTGATACATCTTGGTAGGAATAGAAATGTATAAATCTATAATATACAAAACACGGTGTCTCAAGGAATTATTTAGAAATAAGCACACATGTGCATGTATCGAAACGGAATGCTGATAATATGATGCGAAATGGATACGTAATTTAGGAAACACAGCTACGAATGAAAAAAATAATGATTACGTTAACCCCCTCTGACCGTGATGCAAGCTATTACCCGGCAGGGCATTGCCATGCATTGTTGGCGGATGGCAATCAGCGAGAAATCCTACCATTTACATTCCAGTTGGATGTTATATCGACAACATTCTGGTTTGGTCGACTACACATGCTCCGGAGAGTACACACGTTCTACTGAAAATATCTGAGAATGTATGCAGGCCATGGAAGTGTGGGAGAGACACGATGACTATCGGAATGTATACAGGCAATGGAAGTGTGGGAGAGACACAATGACTATCGGAATGTATACAGGCAATGGAAGTGTGGGAGAGACACGATGACTATCCGAATGTATACAGGCAATGGAAGTGTGGGAGAGACACGATGACTATCGGAATGCATGATTGCCGTGTATGACTGGGCATTGTCTATTGAAATGTAAGCCAAAGGTGACCCGTTAAAAGATAGGTAACATTATGGAGCGTTGAAGTAGATATATTGCCGTTTTCTCTCTCTCTCTGCAAATGATGGCATGAGTTGCAAAAAAAATGCAGCTTTCAGATGAAATGGCCCTTTAGTCGTACTCTTGGTTATCAGGCTAACTGCCAGATGATAGTCAGGTAAATATCATATTTCTATCTATAATATCCTCCTATACATCTTTACTAATTACAGGGGATCAATTCGAAGGGGTGGAAACATCACCAAAAACCATTCTACAATCCGAGAGTGAGTGAGTGTTTTATTAAGATCGCAATATAAAGCAACACGAGGTCTACTGGTAACTGATCTCGTAATTTTAAACTCTAGCCAAGTGACGAGAACATCTTAGCAGGCAACACCCTCATCTAACTACCACATCACTCCAATGGAGACATAAGGTTGTGACGGGGCTTTATAGGATTTTCATACTAATCCTCTTAGGGAATCTTTTGGACTAGAATTGAGTTATTTCAGGGTCATTCCTCTCAAGAAGAAACCGCGATATGCAGATTAGTTAATTGATATATAATGGACATTTAGTATTCGCGTGGTAGAGAAGGAGAATGCAAGCTGAAGTGCTGAACTTCGTGAGCTGTTGGTAAGATATTAAAATTAGAAGCATAATTATAGAATGGGCTTTAGCGTGTTAATGAATTTAAGGCAGATAAAAATTCTTAGGATAACTTTTCATAAAGATAAGTGGTTAGAGGATTCCAGTTGCTATTTACTTAGAATTTAGAAATGCGTTACATCACTCCTGATTGCATCCCTATAGTAAAACTTGCGTTGTTTGGATCAATATATTGGAATAATAATAAATTAGTTTGATTATGGCTAACTTGCGTGATCAATCATTTCCTCCTACAAATCTAGGACCCGTAGATGAAGAGATGGTACCCCCGGGCTGGGGGGATATCACAAGGTCTCGACAGATTTAGCATGCATAGGCCTTCATACATGGCAGTTCTTCTGTCACACCAGGACTCGAACCCGTGTCACTATATGCCATGAGATTTCAGGTTAAATGTTATTTGCTCTACTACGAATTCGATTTGAAGTTTGTACCGTTGAGGAACAGTCGATATATAATGACCTCCGTTATTTCCCCCTCATTCAGTAAATCACTTAGGATAGGTCATTCTAATCACTGTTTTGACACATCGTGCATACACGATTTCATTTTTATTTGAATACAGAAAAAAAAATCAATTTTCAGAATACTGCTGCAACGAACACTGGAAACCTGGATAACTCTCAGTTAGACAATAGTAGATAATTTTTGGTTATTTGATTTGAGCTCCCAGCAAGGAATATTGAAAATCTAATAAAAAACAAAATATTCTAACCAAATGCATATAATGGTAATAAATGCCAACAGAAACTAACTTTTTTGTGTGTGTTTTACGAAGTTTGAGTTTAGAGACTCAAAGTAGTACTTAAAAGGTAGTAGCTATTTGAAATAATAGGCTTCACCTTGCTTCGTCATGAGATATATTTTTAAGAAGAACCAAATAAAAAAAAAACGAAACCAGTGAACAGTGAACTTGTTTAAAGCATATAGTAAATAAAAGAGACAAGTATTAAAACAGTTGTTTACTAAGAGAGGGGAAAAAATACTTCCAATACATTTCCTTATTTTTACCAAAAACAATATAAGTTTCTTATAAAAGAGGATAAGTTAATTTTTTGAATATATTTTAATTGAAGAATGCCACCAACAAAACCATCGGAAAAGTCATAAAAAAACTTGTTTCGTGTTCTTTTACATATAAAAAAGCAGTTTTGAATTAAACCTTTGGCGAATAGATAATCAAATGATTCATTGTTTATTAGCCCTCTCATTGCGTATCCCGCGATTTCCATGGGCAAATTACACGTAGCAAAGGTAGCACTCCATAGCGAAAGGGTTATCGTGGCTTTCTGAAGATACAATACGGCTATTAGAGTGAGACATCTTAAACCACAGTCAAGTGACGAGAATGACACCAGATCTGGCGACTTCCTCTCTCAACTACTACATCCTTCCATGGGAGGACTTAGGTTATTAAAGCATATGCATCCCATGCATAGCTTTTTCCAATTTTCAACACCTTTACTTAACACTGTATACTTTCTTTTAGTTAAGTTATTCACTGGAATTACGATTTGTATTGTGTACTAAAAGTATAATTATAAAAAGAAGTACTGGGGTGCCTCCGCCACCCTGCGTGCCCACTAATGTCAGTACCGAGTACGCGCCTACTCCCGTGTTAAAAATCACTTTTAAATATATTTATATTTATCTTTCTTATAGGATTGCAACAAAGAAGAAAAACATAAATGATACAAATAGATATATTTCGATAAAAATATGTATCCTTCATTATAAAATTCACTTATTTTTATCAAGAGTTTTTTTGTGTAATAAATTGGAAAATATGTTTTCATTCTCAAATGTTTGTTTACTAACGTTGATGATAAAATATTTTTCTAGAAAACTTGTTTATTACAGTGATAGGATCAACACGCATTGTTGGAGACAAATTTATCAAAAATGCATATTATTTTTAAATTCTAATTTATCATCTATAAACACGCAATTTTATTCTGTTTATGTACTTTTTTAGTCTGTATGATGTTTAAATTCAGGCATCTCCTGGAAAGATAAATCTTGAAAACCTATTTCTTCAAACTTTATCAGCGCCTTAGAAATTGTTAATGTACTTCTACCTTCTAAATCAGGGGTCCCTACAATTTTGTCCTTAAGAACTCTTTTTAAAATATCTGTTTGACGACGGGCTCCATTTATTTTTTAAGGTGAATTTATTGTTGAATAGAGTTAATAATATATACATGGATATAATGCGTAAATAAATACTCTAAGCCAAGAGTCTCCAAATTTTTTATCCTAAGAGCGCATTTCAGAATATATGTTTGTCAACGGGCTCCATTTATTTTTAAGGGGAATTTATTGTTGGTTAGAGTTAATAATATATACATGGTTGTAATGCGTAAAAAAATACTCTAAGCCAAGGGTCCCCAAAATTTTAACCCCAGAATATCTGTTTGACGACGGGCTCCATTTATTTTTATATTGAATTTATAGTTCGATAGAGTTAACAATACATGGATATAATGCACCAAAAAATATTCTAAATCAAGGGTCATCAAATTTTTGACCCCAAGAGTGCATTCCAGAATATCTCTGTTTGACGACGGGCTCCATTTCTTTTTTTAAAGTGAACTTATAGTTGGATAGAGTTAATAATACAAGGATATAATGTACCAAAAAATATTTAATACGAAAAAAAAATACACTTAACATATTCTTCAAGGTTTGTTCAAAACATATCTAACCATGAATTTTTCCCGCACACAGTAGAGATTCCAAAATGGCACTACTGTGCGCGGAAAACGATGACAGCTTAATGCACATGCTAGAATTTTTTTCGCTTCGTTCCATTGTACTAGTCGTTTTCTTTTGGCAATAGAGTGACGTGCTGTTATATGCGTTTGACGTATTTTTATTTCTCTAAAGATTACCAAATGACTTGGGCAGAGGTACTGCATCAGATTTTTGGTCAAATTCTTGAAGGTTTTTCAAGTGTGAAATAATTCGTAAGTTCTAGCAAGTGTTTGAAGATGATGCTAAGGTAGCGATACTCAATCTGCGGCCTACTGGGCCTTTTTAAGGGGCCCGGTCATGGCCCATTGCTCTGAAAAATTAATTTATTCTTAAAATTTTGGTGGGAAATTTTTTGTTAAGAAATCAAATATATCAATTTTGATTTTTATTGTCGATGTCGTATGGGTGCGAATTGATGGTTTTTTCTGACTAGTGATAATAGACAACAGTAAAGTAGCGACCATTTTATGAGTGGAACTAATTTTTTGCTATTTTCCGTATCTTGCACAAACAAAATATATTTGAAGAAAATAGGTTGTTTCAAGAAAATTGGGAAGTTGACTATTCTATAGTGAAAAAAAAGCATGGATCAGTAATGTTTGATTTGTCACGAAAGTGTTGTATTTAAGAAACGCCAATAAACAAGAATCGTGTTCAATGACGCTTTTTCTCGAATATCTCTTTCAAGAGGTGTTAAATAGGCTTTCTTGAAAAATCTTTACAACGACAAAAAAATGTTTTGTTTGTAGTAATGCCCAGTGATATCAAAGGCACCCTATGAATTTTTTTATATTATTAGTTATCATATGAAACAGTTTACTGATGCAGAAATTGTGAAGGAGTTATTCTTAAATGCTTCCAATTTAGAAAAATACAGTGACAAAAATAAAAAAATATTAAAAAATGATAATTAAATAAAGCACAATAGTAGTTTTAATATTTTGATCAATTTTCCACATTTTAAATTTCTATGTTACCTTGGTCTTAAGGCATTTCTCCCCCCTTTTACCATTGAGCCTCATATTACGGCTCATATTACGTACTCATGTGCTAAGGGAATTACGAAAATTAAGAAAGGGCTTAACCGATTCAAAAGTTTCCATACGCCGATACAGAGTGACCGGCGTTTTGAAAGGGCACAAACTACTCGAAACGCATCTGTGGCTAAAAGGGTGCAACAACTGATAGTAAAACACCGTTCTTTGACAGTAAGAGAAACTGTTGAACAAGTTGAGATTACCACAAGTTCTCCACATGTAATTCTGTGTGATCATTCGTGCAACAGCCGCAAAATTTGTACCCTCACTTCTGTCGGGGGAACAGAAGGAACTCCATCTTGCCTATATACTGATAAAATCTGTTAATTGTATTTCAGTTTTTTGCCTGAAAAAATATGGCTTCGATGCTCTAGATAAATTAGGCACCTGGTCAAAGTAGTTCAAGATCATTGATACCGATAAATTGTGCCAAAAGAGACAACAATTTGAAAAAAGTACAAAAATATTTCAAAAATACGAAGGCAAAACTCGAACAAGAAGAGAAAAAATTCGTGAAATAAAATATTCTCTTCGTTATTTGGAGGTTAGTTTAAAACGAAAATACTGAAATGTTCTATGTTCCAGAAAAAAGTTTGCAAAATAGAAGTTCGTTGTATTAGTTTGGGGAAAAAGAAATCCATTATTTTTTTCGGTAGATGGCTGTAGTGTCGATATCTTGTGAAGTATCGATCAAAGAATTTCAAAATTATGCTCGTTGCAGAGCTAACATTTCCCACTAAACATATTTATTTGCTATTTTTGTTTGGTCCATTCAGTTGTGAATCACAGGGTGTTAATAATGGAAGTCAACAAAGGGAAAATTTGGTGCATTTTAAGTTTTTTTTCGATAAATGCGAAAATGCATGTCAGGTGGCTGAAATTGTGAATGGTGCTTATGGTACTGTAACAGCTAATTACGTACAATTTTGATTTCGACGATTCCGTTCAGGGATTTTTGTTGTTAAAGATACACCTCACACAGGCAGACCCGTCGCCTAAAATGTCCATAAAATCACAGAAATAATCGAAGTTGACCGGCATGTTAGTACCATAAAACAGTTTTAAACCAATTGTGAAAGTTGGATTCCAAAAGAAGCTCGATGTTTGGGTGGCACAACAATTATCATCAAAAACCATAATGGGTCGAATTACCATCTGCGAAACCTTGGCCAATAGGAATGAAATTAACTCATTTCTTAAACGGATGGTAGCTGGGGATGAGAAATGGATCACATACGACAATATTGGGTAAAAGCGATCGTGGTCCAAACGCGGTGAAGCAGCTCAAATGGTGAGCAAACAAGGATTAACAGCCAGGAAAGTTCTACTGTGTATTTGGTGAGACTGAAAAGGCATCATTTATTATGAGTTGCTTCTGTATGGTCAAACACTAAATTCAGATCTCTACTGTCAACAACTGTACCATTTGAAGCTAGTGATTGACCAGAAACGCCCAAATTTGCCAACAGAAGTGGTGTGTTCCATCAGAACAACACCAGGCCACACACGTCTGTAGTAACTCGCCGGAAACTCTGGGAGTTTAGTTGGGAAGTTTCAATGCATCCATCATATAGACCGGACCGGACACCAAGTGATTACCACCTTTTTCTCGCATTGCAAAACTTTCTGAGTGATAAGAAATTAGAATCAAGAGAATATTGTGAAAATCGACTGCTAGAACTTTTCACCAATAAGGACCAAGTCTTCTATGAGAGAGGCATTATGAAACTATTTTTAAAATGACAACAAATTATACAACAAAACCGTGTACATTTGACCTAAATCAAACAATCCGAAACATGTTAAATAAAGTCTTGAATTGCATGCAAAAATAATGGATTTTTCCCCAACCTAATATAAAGGTTCGACTGTATGTAATGTTTTCTTCATTTTTTTTGCAAAAAATTACTTTTAAATAACTTTTTTTGATATAATATAGTCAAAACCTTTTATGTGTATGTTTTAATTCTAGTGACACTAGATTTCAAAACGATATTCATTTGTAACCCTTTTACAAAATTAGTGCTCTGAAAATAGTGAGATACTTACAACTTAAAGTGTATTTCATGTATCAGAGTCGTATTCTGAATAGATTTATAGGATAAAAAAAATTTAAAATTGCTGCTTGATCTTTTAACTGCTTCATAAAACTCTGATTATCAAGATGTAATATTCCATCACTCCCACTAAAGGCTCCAGTTTTGTTACAGGTACAATAAAATTCATCCTAAACTTTCCCTTTTTTTGCTGGATATTCATTTTTAACTAAACATTTCATTTTAAGGCTATACGGCTTACAATAAAGCCAATAAAAGTGGCCCGAACAAGGGGATATGATTTAACGTGAATGTGACGCGCATACCAAGTAATCGAAACATGATCAATTCTTATAGTGCGGGTTATTATTCCCCATATATAAATCTTTTCCGGGTATGAGCCGTTGTTGGGTGACAATTAAAACTCTCAGTAAAAGTTCTCTCTCAGTAAGTGGACTGTAGTTTTTATTACTTGTTGCTCAGCTCGCTCGTTTCGACTCCTTACTCGATGGAGTCAGAGGTTACACAGATTCGTTAGACACTCTGAGCGCTAGAGGGCGCTCTACATTTACATACGTACACTGAACATGCCGCCCGGCCTTGCAATGTTTTTCAACATGCAAGATTTACATAGAACATAATCATAAAGATAACACAGAAATACAATACTTCAAAATACAAACAAAACAACATACAAATGAAGACAATGTATAAAGCAATTGATAAATCACACAGAATTTTAAAAAATTACTATTCTACACACAAACATTACTATCTGAAGGGTTATATATGCTACTTCACACACACACTGTTTCAATTGGTAGAATGCACAGTTTCGAAATGGGTCTCTTAAATATACCTCTAGTGGTTTTGACTTCCACTACTCTTACTTTAGAATCCTTTCCTGGATAAATATTGTTGATTCTACCTAATGACCATTGACATGAAGGTAAATTATCCTCTTTTATTATAACCATATCTCCAATTTTAGCATTCTTTTTCTCGAAATGCCACTTATTTCTCTGCTGCAAACTATTTAGATAGTCTACACTCCATCTTTTCCAAATTAATTGAATTATTTTTGTAATTTTCTGCCAATTATCCAACCTATTTTCATTTAAATTAGTTAAATCAGGCTCAACAATTGATGTAATTGATCTACCTATCAAAAAATGAGAAGGAGTCAATACATTTAAATCATCTAAGTCAGAAGATAATGGGACAAGAGGACGAGAATTTAACATCCCCTCTATTTGGATAATCACGGTCAGAAACTCTTCATATGTTAATCTAATGTTACCTACTACTCTCTTTAAATAGAACTTAAAAAGATTTAACGCCTGCCTCCCAGAGACCTCAAAATTTGGGGCTCTAGGGGGAGGAATTTCCAATCTATTCCTTCAGAAGCCATATAACTTGCAAGTGCCTCATCAGGTTTACACCAAATTAAACATTTTTTAAGTTCTATATTTGCACCCACAAAATTTGTTGCATTATCAGAATACAACTTAGCACATTTACCTCTTCTAAATATAAAACGCTTAAGTGTAGCAATAAATGCATTAGAGGTTAAATCAGTCACAATATCTAAGTGCACAGCTTTAGAAACAAAACATATAAATATACAAACATAGATTTTGTTATATACACCTTTTCTCTGCCCTTTATACTTAATGTAAAAGGGGCCACAGAAGTCCACACCTGACACATTGAATGGATAATTTTTGATAACTCTATCCTTTGGCAAGTCAGCCATTATTTGATCAGTGCAAGTAGGATTGGCCTTACAACAAATTACACAATTATGAACAACTTTTCTACAAATATTACGGCCATTCAATATCCAAAATTTTGCCTGATCTGATACAACAAGGATTGTGGACCACTATGTAAAAACCTTTTATGAAAATACTCAACTATTAAATAAGTCAATTTATGTTTCGAAGGCAAAAGAATTGGAAATTTCTGGTTATAATTAATATCACTATTTCTCAATCGACCTCCAACTCTCAAAATCCCTTCACTATCAATAAATGGATTGAGTGTTTTTACTCGACTGTTGGAAGGTACCATGGCAGAATTTTGAATACCATTCATCTCTACTTTAAACTCTTCCTTTTTTGTACTAATTTCAATAAAAGCTGTTCAGCCTTTTTTAATTCTCCTAACTCTAGAGGCCCAATTCCTTTGCTTTCTTTGCTCTTACAATTATAAACAAATCTACAAATAAAACTTAAGACACGAATAATTTTAAATAGTCATTACTAAGGTTAAGTAAATTATTTACAAAAGAGTTAGTAGCAGAATCAAGAAAAAAAGTTAGAAAAGTCACTACAGTTTTTAAGTTCACCTGGATCCTTGATCACTGCAACAGGGATTTGTCGTTGTGGGTACTGGTTGCTCATCAGAAATTTAGGGACCATTCCACCACAACTCACAGGTTTTAAGTTTTAGAGAATCCATTCCTCTGGAAACGAAGTCGGCAGGATTGTCCTCTGTTGCCACATAACGCCATTGCTCACTGGAAGTCATCTCCTGGATTGTAGCAATTCTGTTAGCCACAAAGGTTTTTAGTTGATATGACTCCTTCCTTATCCATGACAAAACTATCATGGAGTCACTCCAAAGAAAAGTATTAGTCACATTTAATTTCAAAGCTTGCTTGACACGATGCACTAATTTTGCTAACAGCACAGCGGTACATAGCTCAAGTCTGGGAATCGTTGTTTGCTTGGTAGGCGCAACTCGGGATTTACTGGCAATAAGATGTACAAGCATCTTTCCATCTGAGGTTATGGATTTGCAGTAGACGACAGCTCCATATGCTGACTGGGTCGCGTCGGAGAATCCTGCAGCTCGATCACTTCCGGTTGCTCTACCACAATGCATCGATTGATGTTGATGTCATTTACTACCTGAAGTGATTCGACAAATTGTTGCCATTCTCTATTGATTGTATCTGGAAGCAAATCTGTCCAATCAATCTTTAACATCCATAATTTTTGAAGGAAGATTTTCGCCTTCGCCACCACAGGACCTAAAAGACCTAGAGGATCATATATCCTGGCGATGGTTGACAAAACATCCCGTTTGGTATTTAATTCGTGCAAGTCTATTTTTACTCTGAAGGAGAAGCAATCATGCTTGGGGTTCCAATAAACACCCAACACTTTTATCTCTGATGAATCTGAAAAAATCATAATTCTCGGAAACCTCAATCAATTCCGTATTATTTCCGCACCACTTATGCAAAACCATACCTCCTTTAGCGAAGATATTGATCAGTTGATTTTTCAGTTCTTTTGCTTCTAATAAGGTCTCTGCACCGGTAAGTACATCATCAATGTACATGTCACTCATCACAACTGAAGACCCTAATGGAAAATTCCCTGCTTTATCTAGGGCTAATTGTTATAGCGTACGTGTCGCTAAAAATGGTGCACTCGTTGTTCCATAGGTCACAGTTGACAACTCAAACGTTTTTATTGGTTCGTCCATGTTCTCTCTCCACAGAATGCGCTGAAGTTTACGCTGATCTGGATTAATCCAAATCATTCGATACATTTTTTGCACATCCGCAATGAATGCAAATATGTGCTTTCTAAAGCGAACCATTATTGAAAAAAGGTCATTTTGAGCAACTCCCCCATTGTATTGTAGAGAGTTTAAAGAATAACCGTTTGTAGTTGCACTCGACGCATTAAAAACTACTCTCAATTTACTTGTTTTTTTATCAGAGCGATAAACACCAAGATGTGGTATGAAATACATTCCACATTCCTCTCTCTCATCTACCTCTTGCATATGGCCTAGCTCTTTATACTCTTTTAAAAAATCTCTATATAATTTTAAATAGTTAGGCTCACGCTTTAATCTATTCCATAAAGAATTTAATTTTTAAGGGCAATATCTTTTGACTGGCCTAAACAATTTGGATCCTTTTTAAATGGCATAGATACTATATATCTTCCCGTACTATCTCTAGTATGATTTTTTGAAAATGCTCCTCACAAATTATCGTTTCCTTATTTTTTTTTCTGTCTCAGGTTTAACATTTTCAATTTCCCAAAATCTCCTCATTGTCTTTTCTAAATCGACATTATCTTTGATTAACCCACTGTGAGGTTTATTTTCACTAGAAACTGGAATACTCCCACTCGCAATATAGCCGAAGACTGTATTCTGAAAAATTAATTTTGTATTTAAAAGATTTGTTTGTCCTGGTAAAAGAATTTCATAAAAGATTTCTGCTCCCAACAATAAATCAATATTTCTCGGAATGTTGAAATTTTCATCCGCTAATTTCTCTCTACTGAAATTACCCAAACTAACGTTAAATGGTTGAGAAGGAATCATATTCGTAATTCGCGGCACTACAAAAAAGTCTGCATTAGTTTCATAACTATTTCCTCTATTTGCAATTGTTGCATTAACGCGCGATTTAATCGTTAACTCTGAATTATTTAATCCTGAAACTAAAATATTTATTTCTCTCTTTTAAATTGAGTCTATTCATACACTGTTGCGAAATAAAATTGCTTGTTGAACCACCGTCCAACAGTGCTCTGACTTCCTGCATTTTCCCAAAGGAATCTCTAATGAAACAAATCGCGGTTGAAAGTAAAACGGATTTCGATTTTACGTAACTCGTTGCAGTAAACAGATCTCCTACACCCTGAGACTCTTTCGAAATCTCCCTATGTAATTTATGGGTTTGAACACAGACGCCTTCGCTGAAAGTTGACTCATCGAGGATTCCTCTGTTTCCGGCTCTTTCTGCCCCCCCCAATGAAGAAGGTTGAATGACCCTTTCACTCGTAAAATTTGGGTCTCCAGAGAAACACAAGGAAGAATGATGCTTTTTTTTGCAGCATTTACAAAGAACTTTAGATTTACAAAACTTGACTCTATGCAAATTTAAACAATTAAAACACAAGGAATTATTTTTAACAAGTTCTACCCGTTTATTTACTGATAATTGCTTATATTGAGGACATTTATTTAAAAAATGACTATCAGATTGACACAAAACACATTTTTTCCCTTGACATCTGAGAAAAATACTCTAGACATATTTTTAGAATTTTGATTTTTGCGACAATAATTAATATTCTCACTCAGTGGTTTTCCTCGCGATGAATAAAATAAATCAATTTCTTTTCCCAATGTTAAAGGATCAAACCATTTATCTGCTTGTCTGACACTAATATGCGATGCGGTTTCTTTATCTAAAGTACTAAATATTTTGTCTGAAACTATTAATTGTTTTAATACCTCGAAATTTGAAACATTTCTCAATTTTAAATAGTATTCCCAATTTGTTGTTAATCTACTAGCAAACTGGACATGGGATTCACAATTTTGCCGTGTTGCTTTCTTAAAATTCTCTAAACACGATTGAGGAGTTGGCTCAAATTCTGGAGTATTATGGACTTTATTTTATCATAATTTTTAAGATCCTCATCGTTCAGATATACACTCTGTCGCAAAAAAATATATGCACCCAGAAGAAATCAAGCTACAATCACGAAACTCGGCAAGAATGTAGTCTGGTAAGAGATATGCAAATGATTAAAATTTCGATTTGCTATGCGCATATTAGTTGCGCAACTGGGAGAGTTTAAAAGCATGAGTAAGCACCGTACGGCTATCCAAACGAATCTGATGACTTTGATAGACGATATTGAGACTTAGGATGCCTCTAAGACGTAACCGGTGGCAGTACGAGCAGCTGACGGACTTTGATAGGGGCCGTATAATAGGCCTCAGAGAAGCAGGTTGGTCGAATAGACGTATCGGCCGCCACCTCGGTCGGAGCGATATGGTAGTTGCTCGGTGTTGGCAACAGTGGATCACAGAAGGTAGAGTGTACCGTCGCGGAGGGTCAGGACGTCCCAGGAACACAAATGATCGCGAGGATCGTGCAATCAGAAGAGTGGCCACTTCGGCACCAACAACGTCGCTAGCATCGATTCAACGCCACTTACCTCCTTCCAGACATCCAGTGCCATCAAGAAAAACCATAAGGAGACGACTGACCGAAGTTGGCTTGAGGAGCCGACGTCCGCTAAGACGCTTACCACTGACCCCACATCATAGGCAGTGTCGACTGGATTTTTGCCGACCTCGGGCAACTTGGAGTGTGACAGACTGGAGACGTGTCATCTTCAGTGATGAATCCCGATTCAGTCTCAGTGATGATGACCACCGCACACGTGTCTGAGGTGCACCGGCCAGCGGTCCGATCCGGCATTTATTGTCGAGCGGCATACAGCAATTTCACAAGGTGTGACAGTGTGGGGAGCAATTTCTTGGGACACACGATCATCTTTAGTGGTCCTTCAAGGCACTTTGACAGCTCGCAGATACGTGGACGATATTTTAACGCCGATTGTGCTACCCATGCAATCAAGTCGCCCAGGTGCCATTTATCAACAGGATAATGCTCGTCCACATACTGCGCGACTCTCCCAACAATGTCTTCAAGGATATGACGTCCTACCATGGCCTGCCAGGTCACCAGATCTTTCGCCAATAGAGCATGTCTGCACGCGCTGGGAATGCAACTGCAGCCGTCCCGAGATACAGGAGAATTCACTGCGCAGATGCAAAGACTATGGCAGGATCTTCCACAGGGGGTCATAAGTGATCTAATTGAATCGATGCCACGCCGAATTTCGGCTTGTATAGCTGCCAGAGGTGGCTTTACTACTTACTGATTTTTAACCTTTTGCAAGCTGTAACCGCTTAATAAAATGATATTTTGTTCTGAATTTTTAATCATTTGTTTATTTTCATATACACTACATGCATACCAAATTTCGTGAATGTAGCTCAATTTCTTCTGGGTGCATATATTTTTTTGACAGAGTGTATAATGATATTTGCAGCTTTTTCTCCTAATAAATTTAACAAAATCTCAGGCTTAAATTTATCAGTAACACTTTTGGCTACAAATGCACGTTCTAATGATAAAAAAAAGAAACTCCATCCCTCAGGTTTGTCGGGAATTTTCACTGTAAGTGTGCGAATACTTTTAATTAAAGAATCCACAGAAAAGGAATCATTACAATTAACTTCAGTATTATTGTCTTTATCATTTGCTCGTATTCTCGCTATCTCTAAATCAAGCTTAGACTTTTCTCTAATTTTTTCTAGCTCTAATTGTTGACTTTCGTCATACTCCTTTCTTCGATAATTAAATTTGCTAACTCATGCACTGAATCAGGATCGTTTTTGTATCTATCACAGTTTTTTATAAGATCCATGAAGTCTAAAACAGTTAATTTATCACTCACACACAACTCTAATTCAGAAGCGATTCGCCTCAAGTCTTCTTTTTTTGCTCCTTTAAACATCGTTAAAGTTTAAAGTTCGATTTTTTAACGAAAGTCAAAAAACTACAGCACATACCTCGTATTTTCAATGCATAGGTCTCTCCGGTTGAGACTGGACCAGAATGTTGGGTGACAAGTAAAACTCTCAGTAAAAGTTCTCTCTCAGTAAGTGGACTGTAGTTTTTATTACTTGTTGCTCAGCTCGCTCGTTTCGACTCCTTACTCGATGGAGTCAGAGGTTACACAGATTCGTTAGACACTCTGAGCGCTAGAGGGCGCTCTACATTTACATACGTACACTGAACAGCCGTATTTTCAACTTGAGAAATTAATCTTGGGAAAATACAGGGTGCGGCAAAAAAATCCGGACAAACAATTTTTTATATAACTTTATTACAAAAATTAAGAAATTAACAAAATATTTCAAATAATAATAAGAGTACACTTGTATTAATAAATAAATTTAATTGGTTTCAAAGTTACCGCCGTTTGCAGAAATTTTCAACAATTAACCTTTTTACCTTTAATGTACAACGTTCCAGCAGAAGGGATTGCTTTAGAGAGTCAAAATTTTGTGCAGTTTAGTGCAAGCTCTGGACTCTAAAATGGACAATATACTGTAATCCATGTGATTGAGAGCCGGTGAGTATATGGTCATTCTTTGGATGATATCATGTCTTGAAAATTTGCCTTGCTCCATTCTTGTGTCTTTTTGGCTTTGCAAAGTGGCGCAGAGTCTTGTTGATTGATTGATTGAATATTAACGTCGCACTGTTCAGCTACACAGAGTCTTATTGAAGCGTCCAATTTGCATTTCCGGAGTCATTTTGGTCCCATGGAAGTACAGCAGCTTCAATAATGTACCTCCAGTACACCTTTTGATTGATTTT
The DNA here is from genome assembly GCA_019973935.1 of Trichonephila clavipes. Classification (NCBI taxonomy): domain Eukaryota; kingdom Metazoa; phylum Arthropoda; class Arachnida; order Araneae; family Nephilidae; genus Trichonephila; species Trichonephila clavipes. The sequence continues at coordinate 300,232 of BMAU01018150.1, read as the reverse complement.
AAAGCACTTCCACAAAAAACAAAGGTGTCTTGCCCCTTCCACAAATTCCACCCCGTACCATCACCGACTTTGGATTTTGGCGACGTTCAACAATTAGCGAGGTGCTTGGAGCGTTCACGCACCAGATTCAGTCGTTTTGGGGATTATGAACTTGTTGAACCATAAAGAACTTCTCATCAGTAAAACGGATTCTCTCGTAGCACTGACTTGCAGCCCGTTTTAAAAGTTGTCGGCATCTTCGTAGCCGTACGAGTTTTTTTTTTCCAATGAGACGCTGAACCTTTCGCAACTTATAGGGCTTCAATCCAAGCTCCGTTTTTTCTATTCTCCTCACCAATCTGTCACTTATTCCCATGTCAAGAGTGATCTCTCTCATGAAAACCCTCGGATTTCTATGGACTCCCTTTTCGATGGTCTTACGATTCCTTGAAGGGTTTTCAGTGCGTTTTCGCCCACTTCCTGGACGTCGACCATCATTGTCAAGCTCTTTGAAACGGCAGATTGCATCACATACTGTTTGTCGAGGTACATTCAGCAAACGAACTGTCGCTTTCATTGCTGAAACAACTCTAAAATAGCAGACCTTTTGCTCGGCATTATCAAAAACACATAAATCAAAGTAAAAGCTAAGAAATATATTTAAAAATGTTTTCTTATTAAAGTGTTAGATAAAGTAACATGAAAACGCCAATTAAAAGGAAATTCGTTAAATGTTCTAGGAGGCAAGAAATTTGTCCGAGTTTTTTTGCCGTTTCCTGAAGTGTGCATCTTGTACAATTAATGCATAAATTCTTACGCTCATTTTCAGTTTCCTTCACTCAGTATCATCATCAACATTTCATTAGTTAATGGCCATTCATTTGCAGGACTAAAGAGCCAAATTAGGGATACGAGGATTTTACAGGTTTCCGAGTGTCAGGGTTGTGTAAAAAAACTGCGCTTTACTTTCTTTTATTAATTAATTTCCTCTTTTATTTAAAGTTTAATTCTTTTTCGACTAATTTTAGGAGCCTTTTTGAAAAATGAGCGTTTTATGCATCATAAAGTACGATATAACATGAGAGAATTTGGCTTTTGTTTTTAAAATGTTTGTTTGATGTTTTAAAATGCATTTATATCAAAATATTTGGCTTGGGTAAATGCCATTATCTTATACATTACGTACTATATTTACATTTAAGCTATATTGCCATTTACTTTTTGATTTTCTTTAATATTACATTGACTCGCTATATATTTAATAGAAGTATCATCTAATTTTGATCCACCAATCTATCGAGCAAAATATTTAAAATCATAAGGATGAGTCAAACGAATTCCCCATTTTGGGTGAGTACGTGTTTATTAACGTCCCATTATAAAGCACCACGAGAGCCTCACAACTTTGAATTTCTGTCAAGTGATGAGGACGTTATTTGAGTTGGCAACTGCCTCTCCAAACTACCTCACCATGCAAAAGGGAGATTGTTTGATCCATGGTTTATATGCATCAGCTCCTTTACACGACAAATCTTCTATGGCACTAGGCTCGAATTCAAAACACGCCAGCTACGACTGGAAACCAAAAGTACTAGACTACCACGGCTATCCTCCTCCCAATTTTGAAAAAAAATATTTGCAAATAAATGGTAGTTGTATCTAAAAAGATGTTTTTATTGCCAGTTAGTTTTTAAATTACTTCGATATAAAACTCCTTACCTCAGATTTAACCATATTGTAGTGGGTTTTCAAAATGTTTCCAACTACCCTCTAAAAAAATCTACGAGTATTTTATGGATTATTTGATTGATTTGCTAGGCATAATATATGTAGATTATGTTCGCTCTTTTAAGTGATTTATGGTGAGATCAGAGAGTACATTGAAATTAATTGTGAAAAAAAGGTTTTGTGGGACGTAAGTACAATTGACTCATTATTTATGATTGGAATGTGGGCAAGTTGAATTAATGTTAGTGTAGCTGCGTGGAACTGATGTTTGTATTTGTGCTAGATTTGGAACATTTCCTTTTATCATATGTATTTAAATTTATGCTAGATTTGGAATATGATTGGTTGTATTTCCAGTTATGATATATAGATAAAGTAATCTTTTTTTTGTTAGGTTTCCGGTTTATTTCCTTCCGACTGATTGATGTGATTGCTATGAAATCAGTATATTAAGGTTTTACGTTGAATAAAAGATGTAAGTTTTACAACGTGTCTCGATTTGATCTCTTTCTTACACTAAAATGAAATTCGGTTCCTTTCAGTATACTTCTGACTCTTACGATTTTTTATAAATGCCATTTTCCATGGTAATAACCCTTTGACTGCCACCGGCGTATATATTCGTCTCGCTCAATCAATGTTTTGAGTGCCTCGGAGGTATGTATTCCTCTTTCCGAAATACGATTCTTTTCTCTACGATGCTATCTGTAAAACTATTTCGAAGGGCTTGGAATGCAACAAAATGACCTTTACAGTATGTAAAGGGTCTAGCTGTGATTCTAATAATTAACCTCTTGGTTAAAATTAATTTTTTTAATTGTGGTTTCAGTTGAAAAATGCTCTCAGTCAAGAAGACGGGTTTTATGCAAATTAGAAATTCTATTTAAGTATTGATAATTGAGTAGAGAGATAATGGTTGAAAGTAGATACAGAAAAATGAATAAGATAACGACCAGATGTCGTATAGTTAATCAAGTTAAAACATATCCAAAGATAATCCAAGCAGTGGATTCAAGAGCGCTCCCATATTAAGATGTATATTTTTATGATAATTAAATTAATCCAACGTGATTGCTCCACGAGTTTAATGTTTTAAGTGCATTCTCCCCCTTAGTTGTCTAGTGTTATTAAGATAAGCAGATACTAAAATTGTGTTTGAATTACTATGGCTGATCTTTACTCGAACCCCCAAACACCAGCGTCCACCGGGACGTTACAAGTATTTACGAAGGATTTATTTCAGAGAAAAAATTGCATATCCTTGCCTTTTCTTATCCTTCTCCAATACAGGTTCATACGCGCGCCTGTGTGAAAAATTGTGGCACTGGAGAGCGAATAGCGTAATTTTTAATTGGCTGTTAAGGGGTTAACTAGAAAGACATTACCAATATTATACATCATGTGATTTAATAGTTTTTCAATCGTAAAGTAGACTTATTTTCCTTCTTAGGTACTAACGAAATTTTTTAAAAAATTCCGTATTCTCATTCTTGCAACACAGCAGAATTAAAATTAACGTAATGTATAATTATACTTTCAAAGAAAATACCGGTTGTTCCAAAAGTAGGGCAATACTTTCATATATTAAGAAGGCTCAGAATTGTTAAATTTCTCTAGAGGTCTGAAAATATAAACAATTTTCAAACAGGTATAATTCTATTAAATTTAAATTAAATAATTCGAATCTTTTACACATTATTTAAAAAGGAATGGGGCATTAGAAAAGTATAAAATGTTTAAAATATAATCATAATTTTAAAAATTATAAGCATATGAAAATAAGTAAATTTTCTATAAAAAATATTTAAGTTTTACGTCACACGCATGTTTTTTTTTCTAAAATACTAGCTTTAATTACTAGCTATAAGTTGATTTATAAAACTAAATGTATTCTTATTACTCTGTAGCTATTTTTATGTAAATAGAATAATAACTATATATTTTATATATAATAAATAAAAAATACATTTTTAAAAAATATTTCAAAAATGCTAATATTTTACAAATATTTTGAAATACAAAAGATATATAATACTAAAATTAGGTAGGGTTTAAAGAGTATGACGCATTTTGTAATTCTACAAAGTTTGATGCATCAGAGGCTACTATTTTAGAAAATTGCGTGCATATTGCGTGATTTTATCATAGAATTTTCATATGCTTATGATTTTAAAAATTATTGTTATATTTGAAACATTTTATACTTTTCTGAAGCCCCATTTTTTAATAAATAATGTGTAAAAGATTTGAATAATTTAATTTAAATTTAAAAGAATTATACCTGTTTGAACATTATTTATATTTTCAGACCTCTAAAGAAATTTAACACCCCTGAGACCTCTTAATGACAAATAAACTAGAAAAGATAATTCACTTGCGGCTTTTTGTTCCATAAAGAAAAGGGCTAAAGTTTTTTTACAACGTTTTGTTGTACGATTTTAATGTGCGTATAATTACACATCGAGTCTGTACCAGATTTCCAGCCCCGTTCTATGAAGTATTGCAGGATCACCATTCTGAATGGTCGCTGTTGTTATATTTTTCAGTTCATCACTGGAATTAGAGATTGTTAAACATTATTTTTCACGCGTTCCCACAAGTAGAAGTTCGAAGATCGAGGTGATAATGGCAATGGACCTCCTCTTCACATCCATCGCCCTGGAAACTCTTCATGTACACCAGGGGTGTCAAACTCGCAGCCCGCCCAATATATCGGTACACAAAAATATATGATCTATGGGAAAAGTAACTGTAAAGTGAAGATTTAAGGCTGTTTTTGGTAAAAGAAAGAGAGATTGAACTAAATGCGAAGCACATTTCCTGACAGAAAAAAATGTCTCAATTTTTATGGACATTTGCAATATTATAACCCATACCTTTGTTAACAATGCAGTGTTTTTAAAAATGCCAAAATATCCCATGAATACTTTCTTTTTCGTTTTAATACGTGAAGGCATAGGTTATTTAATATTACTGTATAGGACATTGTTTCTCAAACTGTGGAACGCCCCCCGTTTGAGGGGCGTGACAACTCTACAAGGAGGGGGGGCGAGCATATTAAAAAGTCGAAAACAAAAGATTTTTTTAACACATTATTAAATTGCTCAAAGTGTAAGCAAGCAAAATACAATCTGAAATGATAAAAAATAGAATACACATTTTCACTAATACACTGGTGTCCAAAATTAAGGACGAAGTCCAAAAATTAGCATATCAGCTGAACGAAGAGGCAGAGCGGACAGAAAGACCAATCCGGAGATTAAGTAAGGTGATGTACGGTAGCACATGCGCAGATATGCAGGTAGACGTAATGGGGGAGTGTCTGAGTAGTATAAAGCATGTTGTCGGTGTAAGATCAGCATTTCTGGCAAAGAGATTGCACGCCGTATAGCAGTTAAAATCACACCGAGTTGCTGCCTCAGCGAAAAATGGCAAATAATCAATCTGTTAGACGACATCTGGATGCTTTTACCCGAGGTCGAATCATTGGGAAGTTGGAGGAAGGCCGCAGTGTGACAAGTGTGGCTGCAGGTGACTGGACGACCGATATCGCGTTTTACCGTGGCCAGAAGACTGCACGGTGGTGGTCTGTTTGCACGACGCCCTGTACGGTGTGTACCTTTAACGCCTGCCCATCGGAAAAGGCGTTCTCTGTGGTGCCGGGAACACCGGAATTGGAGAGACAATGAATGGGGACGAGAACTCTTTACAGATGAGAGCAGATTCAGTTTGAGTAGCGGTTCTCATCGCATACTCATCTGAAGAGAGCGGGGAAGCCGCAATCATCCCTCGAACATCATTGAAAAGGACAGGTATGGAGGTCGCGGTGTTCTCGTTTGGGGAGGCATCATGCTTGGTAGTCGTACAGACCTTCACATCTTCGACGCAGGTTCAGTCAACGGGACCCGTTATTGTAACGAGATTCTTCTTCCATATGTGCGTCTTTTTAAAGGCGCTATGGGTCTGCAGTCCTGTTTCATGGACGACAATGCACCATGTCATCACAGTAGCTGACGAACAGCTCTTAGAGAGTGAGGATATTGAACGTATGGATTGTCCGGCACGATCTCCGGATCTCAATCCCATCGAGCATGTATAGTATTTTCTAGGCAGACGCTTGGCAGCTCGTACCTTACCACCAGTAACGATTCGGGAGCTTCGATCGGCGCTGCAAGACGAATGGACAGCAATGCCTCAACAACTCATTGAAACCCTTATTCTCAGCATGGGCAGACGCTGTGAAACCTGCCTAGCAGTCAGGGGAGATCATATCCTCTACTTAAGACCGGATGTTTTTTGCTGGACATCCATCACAGGGATGTTTCGGCCTTCGGTCGCATTGCGCTCCATGCTACTTTTTCAAACAAGCTTCTTTTTATCCCTCTGACTTCTCTTTTAGTAAGTGTTGCTTACATTACACATGTCCTTACGTATTGGGGATCTTACGGTATTAAATGTGTTGATTTGGAAAGCTTTTGTACAAAGTTATATTGAAAAAACCGTGTCGTCCTTAATTTTTGCACACCAGTGTATATTACTACACTGATAATAGTATCAGTGCTACATAATATATTTTGTAATTAATTTAACAATACTAATTTAAGAACAAGTTTAATAATTACCTGTGACCTCATGGGATTATCGTACGCAAAACTGTTTCCAAAAATGAACACTTATCTTGATAATTTGTACGTTTTATAATGAATGCCTTAACTGCCGATTAAAAGGTTATGCGATTAGCTTCCGAATGCCAACCATTTTCCTCGCAGGCGCGCGTATTTGAAGTAATGGGGGGAGGAAAGAATAAAGAATCAAAAAAATCTGAAATAAGTAAATCCTTCGCAATCATTATCAGGGTCCTCTTATTGCATTCCAAAGTCTCCTAAATAATTTTTTGGATAGCAGTGCACCAAAAAAATCGTACTTTGAAAAGACGTATATATACTATATACGTTCCGCGAATTTTTTGGTTCGGCTGCGCGAGATGTTTATATACGCGGGTGGCACATAAGAGGTTAAAGTCGTATCGTAGTTTTAGCGTCAAAGTATATTATTGAATTCAATACATTGTTATTGTATGGGGGAGGGGGTGGCTCGATAAAAATTATGATTGAATTTAGGGTCGCGAATATAGAAACTTTGAGAAGCACTGGTATAGGAGAAAAAACGTGAGACACATTTTATACCAGAAAAAAAGAATAAACTCGGTTAAAAACGGAAAATGGGATGTAAATATTCTGCTCTCTGAATCATAGTGAAGCCAGAATATCATATTAATGTTTCATTTCTATTATATCTAAAAAAATGTTTCAAATTCTGTTCCTGTTCCTTAACATTAACCGAAGACAGCCTTAACGCACTTTCCGTCTTACAACAAGAACAAATCGTTTTGATCATACTACATTACATCAAAAATACGTAGAAAAAAATTTCAAAGCTTAGAACTATATTTGAAACAAGATTTAAATATTTTAATTCTTTGGAAGACAAATTTTGTTTGTTTTCTTGGATTTTATAAACTCGGTACCATACGCAGATGGAGGTGTTCGAGTTTCAATGCGACCCAAATTTAAAGACAAAATTCAGTGGGTGAAGTGGGTGTGCCTGAATTTTACAAGTATTTACCAGCCACGTTTGAAAAGACTCGAAAATTCCCATATGAAATTTTTCCATGTTTGGAAGTACTTATAGGTGCGGGAAGTTATTTTCAGTTATGAAAGGAATTTTTTAAGTCTGCTGCTGTTAGAAATAGTATTAATGATGCTCACCTTGGGTCAGTTTCGAAAGTAATCACTGCGAAAGAAATTCCTCCTGAAATAGGAAAGATGTGAAGTGTCAGAACGCAAACATTAAGTTTTAGTTGTTCTTTTATATATGTTTATTAAATTGTATTATTCGAAATAAACCGATGTTTCTATAAATATTAATTTTTTTTCCTGTGGCCCACCTAAAGTTAAACCTTGTTTATTTGGACCAAGTTACACTTTGAGCTTGACACTTTTTCTCACTCCCAAACTCCAGTGTGGTGGTGTCCCATTTAAACAGTACACTTATTGCAGATTTAAATTAGATAAACCATTTCACAACTTGTGTTTGTTCTTGTCGTGAATCAATTTTAAAGCGATAGAGTTGCAAAACGCGTGGACGCTTTACCATCTAACTTGCATTTAATTAAATATATTTTTTTTACTTTTTATTTATAGAACAAGAAATACAGTAAATGAAAACCTTTGTTTATTTTTAATTCATTTTTCAATGTGTAAGCATGATTTACATTTTATATATTTTGCCAGTTTCTTTAAATTCAAAATAATATATTATATATGTATTGTTCTAGAGTTCTTACTTACGTGAAAAGCCAATATATCTGGAATGTTAGATGCAAAATACAAAAAATAAGTAATAAACACCACAGTACTTAAACTCCTATAGAATTCATAATATGCAACTAATTAAGTTTTCCTGCATTCGGAGTAGATTTGAACAATATATCTGTTAGTTACTCAATCGTTCATTTTACTGTTCTTATTTTTAATCTCATATAAATGCCATTTCGTTACTAGGAGAAACTGTTATTCACACAATTGTTCAGGGAACGGAATTAATAATTGTGAAATTTTTAATGAAACTGCATCGAGTTTCATTAGTAAAAATATAATCTGTATGCGTATAGCTCCTAATATATTCGATATCAAATAATATCATACATTTGTAATGTACATTCTTATGTATAAATCCTCAACTCATATCTATCCGATATTATGCACAATTGTAATCCATAAGCGAATGTATTTATCTAAAATGCGTATTACTAAGTAACGTTACGAAAAATTATACATAACGCTTTCTAGTTAATATGTATATTGATATTTTAAAATTATTTTAGATGAAGTTATTTGGTTGATGAATTATTCAATTTCCAATATAATTCATCAACCATCATCAATAATCATCGTGTTGCTTTAGAGTGAGACGTCACTTGCACTGGGTAATGATTGATTAATTATGCACTTGAAATTTATTACATATGTATTAGAAACAAGGTATTGCCCAATTCGCTGAATGGGATTCAGTAGGATGATAGGAAGCAAACAAATCACCGTAGAACATGGGTCACAAACTATATTAATATTCGGAGTAATTCACAAAAATAGTTATGAAGGGTGTGATGTCACGTGGAATGAAAAGGGACAATAAGAGGTAAGAAATACATTGATTAGAAGTAAAGTGTGTTTATAATGCGAACAATGTATCACAGTTTGACTTCATAAATGCAGTAATAAGTGACTGCCACAGGAATTGTTTGGAGTTGCGGCCACTTAGGTCGTAGTACAGCAAACACTGACGGGCGAAGGATTGTCGAATGCGTTCACACGAACCAAATGTGCTTGCAATGTCAGTTGAAGCTACAACGTCCACTGCCATTGGATCATCCATTGCAGTCAATGATGTCTCATACATAAACGATTTCAGGTGGCTCTAGAAGACAAAATCCAAATGATTGAAGTGCGGGGAGTATGTAGTCCCATTAACAGATCTACAACATCCAATCCACCTCCAGGGATCCATATCCACATATCCATCATTCTTGCAATCCAACATTTTTACCAAACGCTGTTTAACACCCTCGCTTTATGCAAAGCCCACCTATAATAACTTGCTCGTCGTTTTTTCTTCCTAGACAAGTGGAGGAAAGAAATACTTGCAAGTTTCTTCAATTCTGCCGTAGCGCTCCAAATCCTTGCATTCGTCTGGCTACTTCCCTCGTCTAGCTAATCACCCTACCGACGGCTAATATCATCGCAATTTTTACCCAACTAAACGTGGTTTTCGACCCTATATTCCATGGTGATCTTTCGTCTCTCATGCTACCTATTATCACCCCTCTGAATTTGTCGGTCGAGTTCGGCAAGATCCTGTATAAATGTTCAATCAATTCTTAACTTTTATTCACGTAAAATTAGCTAGTTACAGGTTGTAAATACTAACCGAATCAGAAACTTGATTGGTTACAACTGGCCCATCGATGCACCGCTCACTCCTTACTGACTTGGTGTGTGTGAATGAGACAATTCACGAGTTCCGCGTGTTCAATCGACCGTGAAGGTCTAGGGTAGACCAGTGGTCAAGGTATCGGATCATGGTAGGCATGGCATGAATTCGAGCCCAGTACCACTAAAGACCCACCGTGTAAAGCAGAGATGTAAGTTAAATTTGTCTAGAGCTGAAACGTCCTCCCGTTGGTGTGGTGTGATAGTTAAGAGAGGGGGGGTGCTAGCTCAGGTGTCGTCCACGTCACTTGAACATGTTTCAAAATTACGTGATCCGTCGCCAAAAGCCCTCGTGCAGCTGAACAGTGCGACGTTAATATTGACTCACTCACTCAATCTACCGTAACTCCTACGGCGGCCTTCCTCGTTGATTCTTGTAATGGAAGGGCGCCAAGAAAAGATGAATGATTCCAGTTGGGTTCCTTCTTTAAGTGGTCATCCTTCAAATTTATGAAAGTTCTTCTCTGGCTTTAATTTAGATGATACTCTTTCCCCACATCTCTACTTTAGTTCTTGTGTGGTCCTGTTCAAATTCATTATTTATGGTTTTAGCTGCATGAGTTGAAATCCATAACTCGACGACTAGTAAAAGAATTAAAAAAAATTCGATTTTTTCTTTTCTTTCTGTAGTTGATGTAGCTTTTTCTTAACAAATGTGCACAAATAAATCTTGACAAATGCTCTTGATTGGCATAAAAAATAACATATTAAAAAGCATTATAATTAAAATGTAATATAGCTAGTATTCAGTTATTTTTTGTTGAGGCATACATGATTTAGTTAAATTTTCTAATTGTTTGATTAAACTAAAAAATCTTGTAACTTTTGTCTTTCATTCTCTTAAGCTGCAATGAAGCATGCATATACTTCGTAAAGAATCCATTCTTTTTAAAAAGATCATTTATATGAAATGAATATTTCTTTTTCGTAGTTCAAAATTGTCATTACTTTGACAATATTGACGACTAAGCTGAATTAAAGTAAAATTGCCAAATGTCCTTGATAAGAGAGTTGACTAATTTTATTTATATGTGTAAATGAAATTGCTGTAATTTATTTACTAGCAATTCAATAAGTAATTTATTTTTTATGACTTTTATTATTAGTATTTTCAAATACGGAACTTATTTGAATTTTAGTACACTTTTGTAGCGAGTAAATATGCTTTAAAACCTGTTCCATCAACATTGATGAAATTTACTTTCAAGTCTGAAAAAATCATTGGAGAATTTTGAGATTACTTTTCACTCATTAAATGCAGTTAGAAATTATCACAGCAATTAGTTACGAGTCTTTTTGTTAAATCGATTATTGTAGGGCTGGGAAACTTTTTTAGTTAACGCACCGCGTTGTGAAAGCGGAGGGCCGTACCTTTTTAAAATTATTGCATTCATTATAAATAATAATAAATATAAAAAATACTAGTAATTTTATTCAATATAATTACTGTGCTAATTGCATATTGTCTATAGAGTTGGGAGCCGATTTAATTTCAGAATCAGTTTAATGATAAAATTGTACCCTGTCATACTTTTCTACATAATTTTTAAATCAAAAGTAAGTCAGCTTGTTAAAGTTCTCATGACAACCTGCAAGTTTATGTCAGTCAATTTAAATCTATATTTTCTCTCTTATGCAAGAAAAACTTTTCTCAAATATTTGTCTACTAAATTATAAAGAACAATTTTCCCACCAATTTTTTCATGCAAAGAAAAATTTTCTGCTGACATGGATATGTAACAGTCAATGTTAGAGCGTTAAGCATTTTCTTCACTCTATGAGATGTTACTTCAAAGCAATAAATTCAAACTGTCGCTCCTCAAGTGTTATATCAATATCAGCAGTAATAGGATAAGAGAGAAAATTGTGTGTGTGTGAATGTGTGTTGGCTAAAATTTTCTTAACATTCTGAAATCCTCTTGTAACCTCATCCTCCAAACTCAGCAGATCATTTCTTTGTCAAAACACTTTCAGGTATTTTGTTAACCGAATAGTGAAAAATAGAAAATGATTTTTCAATTCCTACTATTAGGTCACACTCTCTATTTATTTATTTATTTATCTTGTTGGAATTTTCAATCGTTAACAAAATATATTTTAGAACGCTCAAATGAGCTGAAATTTTATATACATGATTATTTTGGATAACAATACAATAACTTAATTTTAATTAATAAAAATTAATTGATTGAAACTAATTATTTAAAGAATTACAAATACAGCCACGTTGGCATCCTTTTTGGCGACTTAGCGACCATATTGGCGACTTGTGTCAAAACTTGAAATGGTTTATTTCTCACATTTTAAAGCATTCAGTTGAACTAATATTTTATAAACACGATTGTTTTGCATGACAATATGATACTTTAATGGAAATTGTTTTGTATTACTTGTTTTGTTTGTGCAAGAGTATGAAGTCTTGGTTCAAAGTGGGTTTTCTTACTGTCTTGACAGGCCGCATGTGGCCCTCGAGCTGCTAGTAGGCCTATCCTTAATTATTGCACATTTTATCACTTGTACTATGTCGCAACTCGAAGGTCACGTGTGTGAGAGGGTTCGAGGAAAAAGTAGACATGATCATAAAATAATAAATTAGCACTTCAAAAAATTTGTAATTTTGTAACTTAACTCTGGGGGCAATAAGAAATCCTAACCCGTAATCAGATATCTAAACTATCGAAACTATTCATCTTGATTAAAGAGCTCCTTGTATGATCCTTCTTGAAGCCCGATAGAGTGGTCAACTTCAAGTTTGGTTAATTAACCGCCTCCTGGTGGATTTTTGGTCGAATATTATTCTAAAGATACACGACCATCAGTCACTGTTTACTAACTCGTGGAATCTAGCTTAACGATCAACGCTTAACTATTAACTCGCATACACAATGACTGGCACTTAAACGGTAGTTTCATTTGTATAAAACTAAATCATCTCTGCGGAAAGTGGTCGTTCAGTTGAAGCGAAGATCAGATTTTCCCTCAGAGAATTATTACAAGTCCCGAACAGAAACCCTTACAACCAACTTAAATAGAAAAATATTTGGCAATGATTTAATACTTCAGAGAAAGAACGCAAATAGTTTTCAAACATGAATTAGTTGAATGCTGTTTCAAAACTGTAAAGAAGAAGATAAATTATTTATTAAGAAATTAATTTTTTCTGCTCAACTTTGTAAAACAGAAATTGGAATGGTTCAATTTATATTAAAAAAACTTCAATATAATAATAGTAACACATTCTTGCTAAATTTAAGTAGCACAATACAACAATGTTTGGAATAGAAGGCGCTCACATATTAAGTCACAAAATTACTTTTCATTAAGCACATCATAAGATAATAGTTCAAATACGTTTCTCTGTCACAAATAAATTGTGTAATTATATACAAATTTTCAACAAACACTTAAAGCAAACTGCTCTAAATTCTCGACAAATATATTTTTAAGCAGTTTTATAAGCATAACAAGTATTATAATTGAAAAAAGTGATTTTTAAAATATGGCTTATATATAGCTTTATAAGCACATTAGCATTCTTTTTTTGCATTATGAGCATATGCGATTATCCTCTTCAATATGAATCCAAAGAAAATAATAAAACGATTTATGTGGTAAAAATTACTAATTAAGCTCATAGCACTTTTTTCATTAACAATTTAAGTAACCTGTGATTTTTCTTAAAACATTAACATACACTCAGGAACATTGAAAATGGCGACCCAAGAAGAAAGCATCGGATGGAAATGAAATTTAAAACACATAATGACACAGATGAGAGATTCACTTGATCTCAAAAACAAAACAATTAAATGAATACAGGGTGTGGAACGACACAAATACTAGGCAACTTCAATAGCGAATTGGACCACCTCCAGCTGCAATACAAGCCGCCACACGGTCCGGCATTCAGTTGATTAGACACCTTATGTTGTCCTGAGGCATATGGGCCCACAAATCTTGAACAGACAACTCTAAATCATGTACAGAGTGACACGATGACATCTGTCGTTTTAGCTGATCCCACACGTGCATTACAGGTGACAAATCGGGGGAGCGGGTCGGCCATGGAAGAGCCTGAAAATGACGTAGGAAGTCTTGAGCAACTCTTGCTGTATGCGGACGAGCATTATCTTGCTGGAAAATTGCCCCTGGGAGACAATTTAGGAAAGATCTTACATGGGGTCGAAGAATATCATCAACGTAATGTTGGCCGTTAAGGTTCCACGCATCACAATTAAAGCGGACCGGCTATCATAGGCTATGGCCCCCCAGACCATTGCACCAACTGTGCGGGCAGTGTGACGTAGAACAGTGTGGGGGGAATTGTAACGCTCACCAGGGTGCCTCCACACCCGTACACGGTTATCATCTGTCCCCAAAACAAACCGGGATTCATCACTAAACACAACCTTTTGACAATCTGTGACATTCCACATTGATCTGGCTTGGCACCACTGAAGACGCAGTTGCCGATGTTCCGGTGTTAAAGGAAATGCACGGAAAGGGCGCTTGGATTTAAGATTTGCTTCTGCAAGGTGTCCGGAAAATGTTTGTGGAACAATTGCTACGCCTACGTCTGCTCGTATTGTTGAACGAGTCACTGTGGGGTCCACAAGTGCTTGCCGCGCGATCCTTCGATCCTCTCTCCTCGTGGTCTTCCTGGTCGCTCCATACCCGGCTCTCCGAGCGTGGGTGCCTTCTCGTGTCCACTGCTCCCAACAATTTCTAACGGCACACTCCGAACGATCCACCTGGCCAGCAACACGGCGCGTCGACCAACCTGCAGTTTTCATCCCGATGATCAGGCGCCTCTCAAACTCGCTTAACTGTGAGAAATGTCTTTTAGCACGTTTACCTAGCATGTTTCGCTTACCAAAGTCTTCCTACAATTGGGGGGTAATCGTCATGTTTATGAATCTTCGAATTTGCGCTGGTTTATATAGCACCCTCTTCCTGATTTTAGCGCCACCTCGGCGTGTATGAGCATGCGTATTGGCACAAAACTTGGATCATTTACATATCACATTACGCTGTACTTATTTGCAAATTTTCGCGATTGTACTTAGCTTCCTTCTTGGGTCGCTATTTTCAATGTTCCTGTGTATAGATTATAGCTTGAAATAATAAAATAAAAAGGAGCACGTTTTATAGAAAGTTAAGATTTATTTCCAAATAAAGAAATAATATTTAAGTTCTACATATTAATCCATTAATACCTGATTTTAACATCAACATAAATCTTGTTCTAGGTTTAACATTTGTATGTAATTAAAATAGAAAAATTATGGAATTTCTTATTAAAAACTTTAATGAAACTAATATTAAAGTATTAAAACTAATATTAAAAAGAGTACTAATGTGTATGTGGTGTGTGTGTAATGTTTTCACAGATTTTTTGTTAAACGTCTTATGCTTATCAAAGCTACTCAAAGTAGTAAAAATCTATCTAATTGAAGAAAAGAGAATTTCTTTGAAAGTATAATGCACTATTATTATTTAATGTAAGTTTTAAAATCAATGATCTAATTGGTTTCTGTTATAAAAGGATCAATTTAAAGAGGGAATTTATTATTCATGATGATTTTTTGAATTGAAAATAAGAAAAAAATGCAAAGTTTACAATTAATTCTTAAAAATTTTCAACATTTTAAATTCATTGAAACTACACAAATAAACATAAAAAAATTACATAAACCGGAAATGAACAACTACAATTTAACATCCTGTTTCAATTTAATATATTAGTTCGCATGATATTCTTCAAAATAATTTATGCATAATTCTACGCTACACAATTTACAAGAGACGGATGTGCGTCTCGTCATACCTTTGGAACTACGCATGATACAACGTCTTTGAACTTTTTAATATCCAGACCAATGTTGGCTTTCAAGAGTCTACTGATTCTCGCAATTTGTTCTGGACTGGTAATAATTGTTTCAATTTTTTCGTTCTGTAGTAGTTGTTGGATTAAATTTAGTCGGAATATTTTATGATTTATATTATTTCCCATTTTAATTTGATACAATATAAATGCATTCAATACTTTTAAGTCTAATAAGTGAAAGAAAAGGTTTTTGGTCCATTTCAAAGTTTTGCGTCCAAATGTATAAACGTTAGCCATACGATCACTTAAATCTACGAATCCCATATTGGCATTGCAGCTTGTCACTAAACCGGGTTTTTCGTATCTGCCATGGCACAAAATGGATGTACTCATATATGGATCATGCATGTTATTTTGCATGAAAACCTTTCTTTTGTCTTCCCAACACATGGCTGTCAATCCGCTACCAAATTTTACTGATAAATTTCCTTTTTTCATTTTTGGGAAAACTAAATATTTTAGGAGAATTTTTTTCTTTTGAGTCGCATGGTACCGTATGTGTTTATTTCATATTCTATATACAATTGCTGAAACAATGGTGGTGATGAAAAAAATAACCCATACACAATTTACGACTGTTGTTTCTCACGCATTTGGCCAACTCGAGCACTATTGCATGGATAGTTATCATTTTTACATCACTTTTAGTTATTTTTTATCACATCCCAAATATGCTTTCATTTTGAAAGCGCAACCTTTTTTATGAACTACTTCATATAACTTGATTCCAAATATTTTTTTTTCTCTTGTTAGGAAAATATTGTTTAGATATCCCGCGTCTTTTGAAAGAAACAATTACTTCGTCTATTGCTAATCCTTCAGATGGATTATATATATATTTCGGAAACAATTACTTGAAGAGTCAAACACATATCCCAGCTTCCAAAGTCTGTCATAATCCAAAACAGTTTTATCCGGAATATTATTATCTTCAAAATATAAATACCGAAGCAGTGGCGTAACGTACACCCCCGCATCGCGGTGGGCTCAGGGTTCTAAGGGGCCCAAAGCTTGACTGACGCAAGTGCCTACCCTTTGTAAATTTCAACGTGGGGGCCCCAAACCTGACTTTGCAGGGGGCCCAAATGTTCTCCGTTACGCCCCTGTACCGAAGTAAATTTAAAAATCCATCCCTCGGCATTACAGTTTTAAAAAACGGTGTCTCCAGCAGGGGCGTAGAGCTACCGCCGTATCAGCCGTATCTATGATATTGGGCCCCCAAGCTACAAGGGCCCCAACACGTGTAATTACAGTCCTACTAACAGGACTCACATATCTAAAAAAAGACAAAGATGGAATTTTGATACGGGGAGGCCCCTCAGAGCAAGCTACACCAGTGGTCTCCAGCATTGGATCTGTTGACCAATATTCTTTTACATTGCGCTTTTCTATATGTCCCATTAAGGTATCCGAACACGTTGAAAATGACCAAATTTGGACAAGACCGATATTTTTATTTTCTATTTTATTTAATACATCTATATATTTTGGCTTTACAAAAATACTTTGTTTCCATTCTATGCTTGTTAGAGGCCAAGTTACAATCAATTTTATTAAGTTAGAAAAACCGGAAGGGGGTCTTTGATCAACCAGAAGTGGGCATTTAAATTGTTCGAAATTTATCATGGCGAGTCTGATCACACAAAATATTACAAATGTATCTCTATAAAACTTTTTGCACCTTATATTTATGCTATTTTCTACAGAATGTACTAAAATATTTCTTATAGCATGAATATTATTTGAGTTAGGGCATGTTATTTAAATAATGGTCTCATAAAAGCGTTATTTTTCTTATAATATTTACTCAATCATCTCTAAAAGTTTCAAATTTTAATAAAACATTAAAATTTTAGTACATTCTCCAGATAAACGCATCTAGATTGTTTTGGTAATTCTTTTACTAATATAAGTTTATTACTTTTTTCTCTAATTGCTTTGAAGTTTTACAAAAATATTGCTAAAATTTCACATATAATTGTGACTTTTATGAAATTCCAGCAATTTATTTTAAAGTTTGTTAACTAAATATTAGTATTTATTGGTATTGAGTCCTAAAAAAGCCTTTATATGTTTAAATATGTTATTTTGTCAAAAAGTAAACTGAACGTGTTCGGATACCTTAAAAGGATTAAAGCTCGAAATTTTATAATCTCCACTTCGTTCGTTTCAGTCTAAGCCGGGTTATGTTTCCTTGAACTTGATGGAGTTGCAGCTTGTAATATACAAGCGGCTGGCGTATATGTTTGTTTCATCTGTAACTTTTTCACAATAGAAATTTTAAAGATGCAATTAGAGAAATCCCTTTTCGTTACACACAATTCAGCGGCTCACTTTGTCATATTATTTCCAGTAAATGGTACAATTTTTGCTTTGTGGAATATTTCTGTATTTTCCCAGAAGATTTCATTTTGTTCTTGCGAGATTTCCTCTTCTGCAACAAAGTTAAAATTTATAAACTGATCTAACGCTCGTATTCACCGCTGACATAACCCAGTGATGAAACCTGGAGTTTTAAGTAACCGGCAGTCAACCCCAGGTTAGAACTTCAATTTACAGCTCCTTTTCGACCTCCAGTTACTTGACTCTGGGTTTCTTAACCTGGATTTACTGGTCGATTACCATTGGTCGAAATAAACCACGTGATTTCCGGCTGGAGCTACAATTTCTACATTCGCCTCGTGCCAGCTTGTTTTTAACCTCGAGTATCGCTAACTGTTTAAAATGAATGCCAACAGAATTTGTTTTATGCAGTACGAAAAATAGTTGGTGTTGGCTTTGATGAAGCCGCACTTACATATAATAGAATGTAGGGAAACAAATGCTGTTAATAGCACACAAAAATAATAAAAAAAATGAAGCGTATATTGAAATAACGTGGCAATTCTATGACACTGACGGAGTGGTGAATCCGTGAAAACAACAGATCCGTCAGTGTTATTTAAATTTAAAAAAGAAAATGACAAAGAAAAGTAGTGTTTTGCGACAAAAAAAACGTAAACACAGGAAAAATCGCTTATTGCGCATGTGCGGTTAAAACTGACCCAGCAGTGATCCTGTGTCAGGACTTTTTAACTTGAACCAGAGTTAAGTTATTAACTTGCGATGGTGAATAGCGTTTTCGGAGAAACCCAGGTTTCCTTCCTCTAACCGGCGGTCAGGTTAGCGATGAATATATGGGCGTAAATCTTTTCCATTTTCTAACTCACAGATAGAATATGGATCGTCAAAAAAATTTTTTCTTCAAAATTAATCAAAAGTTTCTGGATCTCTTCTGTGGTCAGACCTCTTTTCCGCTTAGGCATGTTCTTCTTTTTTAAAAAATATATCAAGCTAATTTAAATTGAGAAAAAATTAAGCGATTAATAAGTAAATACGAGAGAGGAAAAACCCTTTACAAAAATAACTGTGTAAAGATTAAATCTGCTAGTGAGGAACGGGCATAAGAGGGAATTCTAGATAAGTGGGAACACTTCCCCCTCCAACTCTGAATACAGAAGAGACCGGTCAAGTGATTGACGTTCCTGGATTCTAATAGTCATCATGATGATACGAACGGTGCTCAGTGAGTGAGTGAGTGAGTGAATATTAACGTCGCACTGTTCAGCTACACGAAGGATTTTGGCAACGGACCTCGTAATTTTGAACCATGGTCAAGTGAAGAGGACGACACCGGAGCTCTCGACATATTTATCGTGCATCGCTCCCCTACACGGTGATTCCTTAGTGGTACTGGGCTTGAACTAATGACATGCCAGCCACGATCCGATACCTTGACCATTTGGCTACCGCGGCCACAACGCGAACGCTGTTAAAGAGGGGGAGTGAATATTAACGTCCCACTGTTCAGCTACACGAGGACTTTTGGCGACGGACCACATAATTTTGAGCCATGGTCAAGTAACGGGGACGACACCTGAGCTGGCATCCCCTCTCCTAACTACCCCACCACACCAACGGGAGGACGTTTTAGCTCTCGACAGATATAGCGTGCATCGCTGCCCTACACGGAGGGTCTTTAGTGGTACTGGGCTCGAACTCGTGACAAAGCCAGCCACAAACCAATACATATATCACTCGGCTACTGCGGCCACTGTTAAAGGGAGGGGGGAGAAGAGCTTGGTCGCTACTCCAAACAGCGCCGTCCTTTAAGGAGCTCTTCTTTTTGGTGGCACTATCAACCAGCCGTCCTCTAAAGGTTAATATATGAGTTTAATTTAGAACACACCTCGTAATTTAGAATCTTGGTGAAGTATTGAGGACAAAAAAATTAACATGTACCTCTCTCTTTAAACTTCCACATCCCGCCAACGCGAGGACTTTGAGCCTCGATATATTTTTAATGCGCATCCAACCTTTTATATCAGGGATTTTCAATGGCACCATGAGTGGAACCAACCACTCAACAGGAACAATTATTTACACGAGTTCCCACGTATAAAAATGAAAGAAAAGATAATGGAAAGTATTTCAATTTTCATTCCTGTATTTATCAAAAATTATTCAGTATAAACAGAAAATTATTTGGCAGTTACATCGTTTTATGTTAGCTCACTACACAATGTTGAATTTTTAAGGTATCCGACTACGTTCGGAACCGTGATTTTGCAAAAGCATACAAATGGATAATATTTATGATATTTAGTGTCACTTAGATTAGAAAATGCATATGAAATTGTTTTAAGAAAATTATTATAATAAAAAGTTATTTAAGTACAATATTTTTACAAAAAATGAACATAGAATGAACTATTTTCAAAATATTCTCCTTTTGTGTGAAAAATTCTTCTATTATAATGTTTTGCCTGTATATAGCTCAGACAGAGCCTGAACTAGAATGAATTTTGTTTTAAAAGCATTTTTTTATAAAAGAACATTTTGAAAA
Source organism: Trichonephila clavipes (assembly GCA_019973935.1). Classification (NCBI taxonomy): domain Eukaryota; kingdom Metazoa; phylum Arthropoda; class Arachnida; order Araneae; family Nephilidae; genus Trichonephila; species Trichonephila clavipes. Next base: position 279,702 of record BMAU01018150.1, on the reverse strand, counting down.
AAGGTTATTCTAAGTTAATTTTTGGCAAAATATTGTGTTTAAATATTTTTTTGTCAAACTACTTAAAACAATTTTATACGTGTATTCTAAGTGACACTAAATATCCGGAAAATTATCCATTTATGCGCTTTTTTAAAATCACGGTTCCGAACGTAGTCTGATACCTTAAATTAAGAATTATATTCTTCAGAATATCACTGAAATAAAAATTATATTCATACCGATATTATATACCAAGCAAAGACCCTTCCCCAATTGATTGACAACTTAGAATAGATGAAAAAAGTTTGGCTGACTTATTTTGAACTATGTTCAATCACTCCAAATAAATGACTGATATTGATGCGTCTATCGCTCACGGAAATGTCATGTGACTTTACTTGGCATATCAGATTTATACTGGTGTCTGTGTCAGGATATGATCTCTCGATTTGTAATACATAAATTGGATATACTCAGTAATCTACTAGTGTTCTTGTACTCGTCAGTAATTTTTCTTGGCGCAAAACTTCTCTTAAAATAGATAGATGGCTTGAAGTTTACGTAACTGTACTTTCCAAGGAGAAATATGCAATCAACAAAATATAAAGCGGTGTAAAAATCTCGGTGATTGCATTTCAAAACGAGATACTTATAATATAATTAATTTGAAATGAAAAAAAATGTAGCTGAAAGGAAAAATGAAAACATGACCACTATACCTCATTTTAAAACTGTTTGAACGCAGGTAACTCTTAAAACATTGAAGTATTTGATCCTAAAAAAAACTCGCCGACTAACACCCATATTCACCCCTAACCTGACCGCCGGTTAGAGGAAGGAAACCGGGGTTTCGCTGAAAACGTTATTCACCATCGCAAGTTAATGACTTAACTCCGCTTCAAGTTAAAAAAATCCTTACCCAGGGTCACAGCTGGGTTAGTTTTAACCGCACATGCGCAGTAAGCGATTTTTCGACTGTTTACGTTTTCGTGCAAGTTTTGAACTAGTTTGAGTTTGGATAGATTTTCAGTTTACGATGAATACCATTCAGAAAGTTTCCACTGTTGTTCAATTAGATTTTTTTTATAAAAACTGGAAACCAGAAAAGTCAGAAAATTCTATTATATGTAAGTGCGGCTTCATCAAAGCCAACACCAACTCTTTTCGTACTGCGTAAAATAAATTCTGTTGGCATTCCTTTTAAACAGATAGCGATACACGAGGTTAAAAACAAGCTGGCACGAGGCGAAGATAGAAATTGTAGCTTCAGACGGAAGTCACGGGGTTTATTTCGACCAATGGGAATCGACCAGTAAATCAAAGTTAAGAAACTCTGAGTCAAGTAACTGGAGGTCGAAATAGAGCTGAATTCATTCCTGAATTGAACAATCATCAAGCAAGGCGTAGATTCGTCAAATGGGCCCAAAACGAGATTGCCGTTGTTCCCAATTTTCATAAGCGAATTTTGTTTAGCGATGAAGCGCACTTCTGGTTGAATGGCTACGTCAACAAACAAACTGCTGCATTTGGAGTGAAGCTAATCCACAAGTGTATGTCGAAACACCGTTACATCCAGAAAAACTGACTGTTTGGTGCGCTTTATGGGCTGGTGGAATCCTTCTTCAAAAACGATGAAGGCCACAACGTTACAGTCAATGGGGATCGGTATAGAGCCATGATTACTAACATTTTCATTCCTGAATTGAACAATCATGATGTCCAGGAGCTGTGGTTCCAACAAGACGGCGCAACATGTCACACAGCTCGTGCCGCAATCGATTTATTGAAAGACACATTTGGTGACCGCCTAATTTCACGTTTTGGACCTGTGAATTGGCCTCCAAGATCTTGTGATTTAACACAGCTAGACTATTTTCTGTGGGGCTATGTAAAGTCATTGGTCTATGCGGATAAGCCACAAACGCTTGACCATTTGGAAGACAACATTCGCCGTGTTATTGCCGAAATACAGCCACAAATGTTGGAAAAAGTCATCGAAAATTGGACGTCCAGATTGGACTTCATCCGAGCCAGTCCTATGCCAGAAATCATATTTAAAATGTAATGCCACAAGATTATATTTCGAATAAAAAAAATTCATGTCAATCGAATAATACATCGTTGTTTTATTGCAATTTAAAGTTCTATACCTCTAAAAAAAACACCTATTGCATTGATACAGTTGAGCTTCATATACACAAAGCCTCTAGTCACACGTCTAAATCAACTGCCACCTATTTTGCAAAGAAAAAATCAGAAACAGGACTAAAGTGCATCCCATTTGATGAAATACCTGTAAAATCACCTGATGCTTCCGTATAGAACTTTCGTGCTTTCGGTTTATTAAAACAAGTCTTAGGAAAAACGGTAAACAAGAACACTGAATGGACTTCGGAAAACAGTTCAAGAGGAATGGAATAAAATTTGCATTAGAGGTACTACGAAAAAGTTTACTTTCATAAAAAAAATTAGAGCTTGGGCTTTTGTCAATAATCACGGCTATCAAATAAAAGCAAATCGCCACAAAGAATATCGAATTTACAGATAAAAAGTAACTATCTCGGTCGTTTCCATAAAGTATGAACGACCTTCTGTATAATTAATAATTTTTAAAATAATTGGCTACCTACTTCAAGGCGGCTTACAAAACTGTTGAAGCACAGGGGCTGGATTGATTGATTGATTGAATATTAAAGTCGCACTGTTCAGCTACATGAGGGCTTTCGACAACAGATCACTTAATTTTGAACCATAACTCCTGAGCTGGCACCCCTCTCTCCTAACTATCACACCAACGGGAGGACGTTTCAGCTCTCGACAGATTTAACGTGCATCGCTGCCCTACATGGCGATGTCTTTAGTGGTACAGGACTCGAACTCGTGACAAGACAAGCCACGATCCGATAATACCTATACAACTCGGCTACCGCGGCCCACAGTGGCTGGAAATCTCTCGTTTAGATGATCTGATATACTCTAAATCCGTTAAGATTCAAAGTCCTCACGCAGTCGTGGTGTGAAATTTCGGAGATTGGAATGTCAATTCTGGTGTAGTCTTGATAATGATTCAAAATCAACAGATCCGTCGCAACAGACCTCGTTGTTTTCCTGAGAACGATTTTAAAAAACTCAACATCCAATATAACACTGAAAATATCACCGATTGCTAATGGTTTCTTGTATGAATTAGCCACCACAAATCCCGTTTTCATTTAATCAAATATCTTTCGAATACACTGGAACATCGGTTACGGGATTGCTTATCTCTTCCATCGTTAATACAATGCTTCGGCGTTAAAATGATCGGCCGCGGTAGCCGAGTGGTATAGGTATCGGACTGTGGCTTGCTTTGTCACAGGTTTGAGCCCAGTACCACTAAAGACCCGCCGTGATGCACGTTAAATCTGTCGAGAGCTGAAACGTCCTCCCGTTGGTGTGGTGTGGTAGTTAATACTCAATCCACGTCATGGTTCAAAATTACGTGGTCCGTCGCCAAAAGCCCTCGTGTAGCTGAACAGTGCGACGTTAATATTCAATCAATCAATCGGCGTTAAAATGATACAAATCTGGACTACAATAAATTTTGAAGCCATGCAGAATGTTACTGAAACAATGCCACACCGAATACACACTACGATCTGAGCCAAAGATGGTCCTACCAAATAGAAAGGTAAGGCATTTTTTTGCATTAATTACAAATATATTTCAATTTTATTCACATAAACAAACAGTAAAGATTATGTGTGTGAAAAGAAATTCTGCCCAAATACAATTTCAAAATCAAATCTGTACTCACTTTCTTTGAAAGTTATTTAGTTAGAAAAGAGAAAAATATGAAAGAAAAAAACGTGAGTGTATTTCTTTCGATGACCACTAATTATTATTAACCGCAGGAAGGAAACTTGTTAAAATGGAAAGGATGCTATGCTAACTCTTTCTTTGGAACTAGCAAAATTTAATTTAATTTAAAACTACCTTGTTCTTTTTACGCAACGTGTTACTTTTAATTACATAATATGAAGGAAATTCTACTTTTATCTCTACTAAGAAAGCGACAGATTAAATGTGCCGCGTCCCTTTCTTTTGAAAGATTACACCGAATGTTACAAAAGGATGAGGGGAATGTATTCGAATATAAAGTACACAGCAAGTCTACGTTAAAGAAATTTTCAAGCTATCAGGTTTTCCGTTATATAATCCTTTCCCTTAGCCGAAAGAGATTTTCGCTAATTCTACAGTTTTAAGGGCGTAAATTAATTCAAAAGTTGAGGTGCTTACTTTTACTAATTTGATACTACATAAAGGAATACATTTTTGCAGCTAATTCGAATAGTTAAGGAGGTTTAAATATTTTTAACTAGTCCTCTCCCATGCAATCCAATACGTTGCTTGATCTGTAATCCAGCGCTTCTCAAACTGTTGGGCACGCCCCCCTAAGGGGCGTGAAAAACCTACAAGGGGGGCGCGAGCATATCGAAAATAAAAGGTTTAAAAAATCAATTTACAGGAACGAAGTAAACAAAATACTTTCTAACATATAAAAAATACGCATTTGCACTGATATAATTTATTTATATCAGCTGGCGATATTACTTCATCAAAAAAGAAGTTTCTACTTTGATACGATCATTAGCTATCTGATCCTAAAACTAAATAAAAAAACATTTTGTTTGATTTGCTGGAATCTCACGATGAGAGATTTTTTTATTGCATTTTATTTTTAAACCTAAAATACAACTCTTTCAGAAAAAAAAACTTAGACCAAGAGAAAAATTCTAGGAAGATAAAAAATTCATTTCTTTTATTATTATTGAAACAATTTGCATCAGTCATCATCGTTTGTCCTTTGAAATCTTTGGTATGTTTGGTTCTGTCCCTTCTTCTATGTTTTTGTTCTTCATTTAGAGAAGTTGTAAATAATGTATTTCTGCAGCACTTTCTTGCATGTGAAAGACTTATATTACACATGGAAAAGTACAGAGAGAGAGCATTTTCAAGGATTTTTTGGCTAAGATTTATTTTTATGGATATTCTGAAACACTTTATGGGTATTATGTAACATATACAACATGAAGTACGCGTTTTACCAAATTATTTTTTAGAACTAACACCCATGCTTTATATTGAATACACTTTTCCCCCGAGAGCAGTCGTGCTGGGCTCAACGTCAAATGACAGTAAAACTACAATAATTTGAACAAAATATGACGTTTTTGCTTGCAAATATCATTCCTGTAATATTAGCCAAAAGTGTCTGTGATTTGTGTCATTTATTAAGGTTCGGTACCTTTGAAACATTTTAGTTCAGTTTTAATGTTTTTTTTTTCTCAAATTATCGAAGAAAAAAGGAAAAGTCCTTCAAAGTATGTAAGTATATCTTTTCTTAATTAAATTATTCTCTTGAATTGTGATTTTTATCGTGTAGTAAAAATAATTGTAAAAAAACATAGGGGGGACTCAGTCAAGTCGTGTGACTATTAACGTTAGTATCGAGTTTGCGCCTGCTTACCCGGGTTAAAACATTTTAAAGTCTTCTCGCTTTAAATATTAATGCCAAATGTGATGGATATGATAGAGCGCAACATATACTAGACTCATTTTCTAATGACAGTTATACTTTTAGAAATGGATGATAGAGGAAATAAATTTTTCATTAAATATCATTTTGCACTCTGTTCTAATTTAAAAATTAGAGAAAAGAAAAATAACGATAATTATCCTATTACTTAAAAGTAATTTGCTTAAAATAAATGTTACTATAAAGTAACAAATGCAAAATTTAATGCTAGTCTTGTTAATTTGTATGGCTTAACATTAATATCGTATTGTAGTTTTAGCGCCCCCAACAAAGCGCATTATTATTGTATTAGGGTGGGGGGGCGCGATAAAAATTATGATTGAAAATTGGGTTACCAATAGTGAAAGTTTGAGAAGCACTGCTGTAATCAGTTCTCACGTATTTTCTTCCCCCTCCTGATTTAATTTTGGGGCTAAAGCAGTGCTTCTCAAAATTTCAATATTCTCTACCCAATACACAATCATCATTTTCATCGCGCCCCCCTCATACAATAACAATGTTTTAAATGCAATAATAGTATACTTCAACGCTAAACTACGATACGACTGGAACCTCTTAAGTGCCACCGTCGTATATAAACGTCTCGCTCAGTCAAAGCGTTAATTTCCGTGGACGTATAAATACGTCTTTCAGAAGCACGATAATTTCTTTGCACTGCTATCCAAACAATTACTCCGAAGGCTTTGGAATGCACTAAAAGGACCTCGACAATGTTTGCGAAGGATTTTTATTTATTTCAGATTATTTTCTTCTTCATTCCTTTCTCTTCCAATACATCACATACGCGTGTCTACGTGGAGAACGGGTACCATTGTGAAGCGAATCGCGTAACTTTTAATCGGCAGTTAAGGGATTGATTATAAACCGTACAAATTATAAAGATAAGTGTTAATTTTTGTATATCATTTTATATATGATACTCCTATGGAGTCAGTGGTAATTATTATACTGGTCCTTAAATGAGCATTGTTAACTTAATTATAAAATACTTTATGTAGCACTGATACATTTATAAGTGTAATATATCTGTGTAAATGTGTATTTTATTTTTTATTATGTCAAAATGTATTTTGTTTTTGTTTACATTCAGTAAATTAATAATCTTTTAAAAAATCTTTTGTTCTCGACTTTTCATTATGCTCTCGCCCCTCTCATAGAGTTGTCACGCCCTCCAAGGGGGGCGCGCCCCACAGTTTGAGAAACACTGGGCTAAAGTTAGAGTTACGTTAATGCCTCACTACAAAGCTGCATGAGGGCTATTGATGACGGACCTAATGTCTGGGATGATAGGTAAAGTAATTTTGAACAAGGGTCAAGTAACAAAGATGATAGCTGAACTGGCACCTGGAATTAACATAGGTATTGGAAGATGTATAACTACTGACTAGATTTCAAAACAATGCTGTTAAAAAAAATAAAAAATTGCACCCTGAGAGAGAATTATATTAACGTCGCACTATACAGCAACTTGAGGGCTATTGGTGACGGATTTGGGAAATTTACACTTCGTATAAGTGACCAGGACGACACCTGAGCTGGCCCTCTTTTCAAACTTCCATTACATGCCAACGAGATGACTTTGAGCCTCGAGAGAATTAAAATGCATCAGCCTCTCATGATGTGGGACTTCAATGGCATTAGGGCTTGAACTCACATTAGAGTTCGTAATCATGACCACTTGGCTACTGTGTCCATCTAAGTTTTCTGTATGACATTGTTTTATAAAAGAACCTTAACAGATTGCAACGTCAGGTCGTAAAGAAACCGGAACATATAAAAATGAGCACTGCTACTTAACCCTCGATCACTCACGCAGGGTTTTCTTTACACCCCAGCAACAAGAAAATCCTCCCAGGATTCTAAAAAGAATGCAAAGAACCACGATGTTTTCTGTAGCTGCGTATTTTAGGTCATTGAACTTTCAGGACTGATGCAATCCCTCTTTCTCGAGCGATTGGAATGTAATGACCTTCAAAAGTTTATCTGGGGGGCTGAGAACTCCCGCGAGAAGTTGAGCATATGTATACAGTCTGCTCTGAATGCTTGGAAAATGATTAAAATATTATTTTTCTACTTTCTACTATCATTATCTCATTAGTTATAAAGTATATTTATTACTGGTATATACGTTTTACTGGTTTATGAAAAATATATAATTATGTGTTTTAAAATGAAAATTTTGTATGTTTAGTTTAAATTAATGTTAGTTTCATTTGTATGCAATAAATTTAATAATTTTATTTGTATAATACAAAAAACATCTTGTACTTTATAAATATGTATCATATAATGACTTAATTTTATTTTCATAATTAAAAAAACGTGTTAAAAATTTGGATTATTCTCTACACCCTGCGAGTAACGACGGTAGCAAAAACAGGCTCGAGTGACCGCGGGTTAACAGAGTGTCACAAGATTATAGAGACAAACTTTGAGGGAAGGTAGGGGACATCACAAGGATTCAGATTTGCATAGCGACCCATGATTGGAAACGTCATTGGGAAAGCAGTATGGCATGTACAAGAAATGAAGAGACACAAGACTGAGATATTACATGTGATGTGGTGGTGCTCTTTGAAGATGGTTTAGATGTAACTTTTCACAATGCAAAAACTATGAACCATTATCTGTGTCATCCTATGGCTTCAGCAGTAGCTCGTACGCTGTTGTTCCCTGCTGGGAGTTCGAGTCACTCGTAGACCACCGTCAGTGTGCCTATTATCTCGTAATGATCCATATTCACTCAAATTATGATACAATTTTGTAAGCATTCGGTGGTCCGATGCATTTCTCTGTGGGGACCTTATGCAATACAATCCTTCTTCTGCTCGTGCGTTTCCTTCGGCCAATTCATAAATCAGGTCCAGGTCTGCCTGCTGGGTATTTGTAAAACGTTCCATATTTCCTCTGAGGGCGATTGCATTTCAAATAACTACCGTAATGCAGCTATGTTTCATCCAATGCTTTTGAGAATAATTTCACCTAGCACCGAACGAAGAGGTGTCTGACCATGAGTTGCTATGGAAATCTGAATCCTTGTAATGTCTTCTAATTCCCTTAAAATTTGTCTCAATTATTCTGGTACACCCTGTAGTAAATGAGTGTTTTTAATATCACATTATAAATGAGCATTAGATCTACTGGAGACGGACTTCGTCAGTTTGAGTCTTGGTCAAGTGACCAGGACGACAGCTGGGCGTGCATCCCCTCTCCGAGCTTCCCCACCATGCGAACGAGAAGACATTTAGCCTCGAGAGATCTAACGTGCTTCATCCCCATTACACGGAGAGCCTCCAAGGACATAAGAGCTTGAACTCGTAACATACTAGTCACAAGTTCATGGCCGTAATCACTAAGCTTCCGTGGCCACAGAACATTGCTCTTTAAAGAGATCTAAAGTGTGAAGAGATCATGAATCTGAGTATTAAGTGATTCTTGACTGCTTCTTTTTTTAAAAAAAAAAGCCAAAAGTATATAAAGCACGAAATATTTATTTAATAAAGTTTCGTTTGCTTACAAATAAATAAATATAGAATATATTTTCGGCTTGGCCTGAGAAGATATCGATTTTTCCCCATTAACTTCTACCACATATTCTTGAATGGTCAAAAAAGTGTGATTCAAGTTGTGGAAAGGTACATATCTGGGAACATTTCGCTGGAATTAATATCGTTCAGAATTAAAGCCAAATCCTTTGCGTCTTCTCCTTCGATGAAATTTTTGTGGGAACCTTTCATAGTATGCACAGTGATATTTCCATCGCAATCCTACAAAAGAAAGTAATTTTTTTTTAAAAAAAAGAAACTCACTTTTATTTTTATTTATTTATTTACATATATATTTTCCTGCATTTCATAATTATGTTTTTTTTTTCTTTATATATGAGCATCTACTACTAGAGTCAAAAAATTCCCGGATTGGTCACCTATATTCATGTAGGTGTACGTTGGAGGAGAAATATTCCTTTTGGAGCTTCACAGAACTAATAAGGAAAACACACAGTCATCTGGAATTCATTTTCGATAATGTCCGCGTTAGCTGCAGATCATTTCTGAGTGAGCAAATTTTTCATTCGACGGATTCTGAAATGTCATATTTGATCAACGTACAAGCATTATGCATTTTGCTCGACAAATCGTCTTCTGAGATGCTCGAGATGCTGAAGAAAGCATACGGAAACGATGCCATGAAAAAAACAGCAATATAAGAGTGGCATTGGCGTTTCGTGGAGAATTCACGAACGTCAAAAATGACCTACGGACTGGGTGGCCCTTCTCTTCTACCATAGATGGGAATGTTGAGCTAGCTCGAGAAATATTGAGTGCGGACAGACGAATAATCATTGATGTTATTACCTCTGAACTTGAAATTTCCCACGAACCTGCTTTGTGTTCGTTTGCACCTGGTTCCAAATATGTTATCACCTGAACAAAAAGTAATGAGAGTGAACATGCCCATAGATTTCATTGACATGGCTGATGAAGATGATGACTTTTTGAAGAAAATTGTGATAGGTGATGAGACATAGTGCTTTCTTTACTACCCTAAGTGATTTGAAAGCAAAAACAGCACAAGAAAGGAGAAATTTCACTTTGACAAAAACCGAGGAAAAATGCGTCGAAGCAACTGAAGTACCCCTTATAAAATGGATTCCAAGAGTGTTTTGAACACTTATACGAACGCTGGAACATTTGTGTGAATGCTGGAGGACAGTACTTTAAAGGTCAATATAATTAAGTTATTGTTCTACTTTTTATTATTTTATAATTGACCAATTCCAGGAAATTTTTGACTCTACCTTTTATATTGTTCCGTAAGTTTGAATTGGATTTTTTCACCCGGAATTTAAGCACCTACCTATACTGAAAAGATGTTTTATGGATTATAGGTAAAGGGAAAAATGAAATTAAAGTTAATTTTTATGCACTGTTATAAAAAGTACTATCCGAAAAGGAATGAGTTTGAGTATTTGTGTATTTATGTTAAAATGTCAAAGTAAGTTTTGTCTACGTGAAGCAGCATTTTAATACTTGTGAGCATTTATTGCGGTGAGAGGATACATACTTAACAGTTACAAGAAAAAAGCATGTTACATTTAACAGCTTTTTTAGAATTAAATTTTAAAAAAGTAAATAAAACCTACTGTCCAAATTTCAGTGCACGATATCGGGGAAGATATCTTGGACCGGATTGTGGGGATCGATGGTGCTTGGTAAGAGAGCTAGGTACGAAATGTACAATGTTACACTGCACTACTCGTTACTCAATATTCCCTAGTAAGTAATCACCCCCTTTGATTCGTTGTGATTTAGAAAAAATGATTAATTTGAGTCTAAAATGATCTAACTATAATTAAGACATTTTCCTTTTTTTTCCAAAATTCAATCTTTCTCTTGTGCTAATATTAAATTTTGATTTTTTTAAAAAAATTATTTTTCATCTTATGTTTATACCATATTTTTTGCATAATTAGTTTCCAATATCCACCCTATTGTTGTTTCACTTGAGTTTTAATTGTTAAGGCATTTTGTTTATGAGAGCAATTTTCTAGAGATAAAGTGGAGTAAGGATTCAAACGGATGTTGCTGTTTTCAAAGTTGTAGCACACACTAAAACAAAATTTCTTCATACAACCAGAAATGAAACTAAAAGACGCCACAAAGGGCTCTATATAAAGAGCGAATGAGATGTTGAAAAGGAAGCTAAAAATAGAATGGTTTTGGGTAGTAAAATAGAATTTCATTGCATATATTTACAGTAACGATACAATAGGATGACTTTCTTATTTGTCATGATTTTCCTTATCTGTAATATGCAATGTCTTAGAAGTGAGGATAGGAACATGTAAGTTTGTAAAAAAATTTTTATATTCTATTAAAATCTTTAAATACATTTTCTGAAAAACTATATTTTTCAATTTTTTACTTCACGGCAAAGTTCACTACAGAATTTCTTTTTAAGATATTGAATTGAACTTTTCAGAAAATGTTTTATTTAATTTTATCTCCAGTATAATATAATCTCTGTGTATGGATTTATGCATTTTATTGCACTTTTTTAGAGGAAATTACATTAGTTTTTTTTTGTAAAAAATTTGGCTCTTGCATAAAAAATGACATATTTCAAAAACTTTCAAAATTATTACAAATCTTATAGCTCTAAACACGGATAATGATGTTATTTACGTACTGCATAAATATTATTCGAATACATTAATTAGAATTTTCTTAACACACACACAAGGTTTATCTTAACTACAATTTTTCACAAATATTTCACTCAAAATTTCCAATTTATAAAAAATTATTTTTAATTTTGTAGAAATTGTACTTGAATTCCTAGTTTTATGTCTCTTTCAAATAAGAAAAGTGTTTATTTAGTTGAAAATTTACATTTATTTTTAAAAAAAGTGCTCCGAAGGTAATCACATACCTTAATATTTTTTTGCTTTGAAAATTTCGTCAATTTGTACTAATACAAGTAGTTTGTGCATTAAATTTCATTTAACTCTGATGATTCCTTCAAGGTGTTGCATTTTTTAAAAACGGCAGTTTAGAAGAACGAAAAAAAGTCCCTTATTACTTATACCTGTGCAGGTAAGCAATAATTGTTCCCCGAAACATAGAATGTTTTTTTAGTCGCTATTTGCGATTGCGCCCGTTTGATGATGTATGACATCATGCTAACTTAAAAGTACCATATGTTGATTGCTTAGAAATTTCTTGTAAGGTTATTTTGATTTTTTCCCATCCTTAGTGAAATGAGTAAATGAAATGTATTTTCCCCTTAAACTATACTAAATTCAGTGGCGCAATAGCTCATGAGAGCCAAGACCTACTCTGTTCATCTCAGTTTTTGTGACCTTTGGTACTGAGCTGCATGATCAGATGTTCTGGTCAGGTGGTCAGTATGACACGAAACCTCCAATGTTCAGTTCCCAAGCAAGTTGGAACTAATTTTTCAACCCGCTGAAGGGATGCAAGGCTGAGTCAACCTTACCTAACATGTGTCATAGAAGCGCGATACGCTACCACTCAGACACTGGGCTTCGAATTTCTTCCTTACCTGTTCTAAATCAAACGTCTGTGAAATGTTGCCTGTGACAGAAACGCTGGGCTGGGCTTTGATGAGCGTGACATCTTTCCGGAGCTTGTGTTTCGGAGAGTATTTAATAATCATTTCGAGTTTCTTGTGAAACAAGTCAAATGCTGTTTGTAGATCTCCTACAGTCATATTTCTGTAAAAGGCTTTAAGTTTGTGGACAGTGCACTTGATGCGTTCTGTACTGCTGGATAAACTCATCAACTCTTCTTTGAACTGAAAACATACACGAGATCGATTAGTAAACAGTTCAAATAGCATAAATTTTGATTAAATATCTTAAAGTCCGATTAAATACACGCGGTTTGTTCTCCAATTCCACCGTTTTTTTCATAGCATAGGCACCCACCCATATGCGTTGTATACGGGTGGAGGGAGAAAGAGCAAAAAAAGCAAATATTTTTCTGAAATAAGTAAATCCATCGTAAGCACTACCACAATGTGGTTTTATTAAATTTCAAAACCTTCGGAACAGTTTTACTGATAGCAGCGCAAAGAAAAGAATCATATTTCTGAAAGACGTATTTATACGTCCTTGGCACAACGTATCGGATGAGAGAGGTGGGTATATACATCGGTGGCAGTTAAGGAGTTAAATAACTTTATGGCAAATTGAAGATATCTATACGCAGCCCCTTTATGCCTCCTTTCCTAAATTGCAAATATCAGGGTTGTTGTTTTTTCCGTTATAATAAAATAACTTAAATGAAATCGAATAAAGGCTGTAATTTATTAGTTACAAAATTCGTATTTATTTTATCATTTTTTATTCATTAATCGATGCTCAAACTAGAAAGAGCAAGTTTTTAGCTTTTCCTCTTTATCTCCATTTTCGACCTATAAAATGTATATTTTATTTAATAGATATAAATTCCATGATATAGCAACTTCAGAAGCAAATTCAAGAATATTTTTTTTCTCTGTTTGATATATATCAGTATCTATTAACAGCGTGAATAACATTAGAATGAAAGGAAAGAATCGAGACGTCAATCTAGAATTATAACATGAATTTGTCAAAAAACAAGATAGTTAATACAGAATTCAATAATGCCAGCAAAAAATTACTATCTAAAATTCGCCTCACTTTAAGAATCTAGATATATCATTTCTAAAAAAGAAGTTAGAAGAAATTTCATAGGCCAAATAATATCACATGGTATCAACGTGAGCGATAAGCAAGCCAAATCATTGCCGACACATTTTCAACAATGCACACCTGACAAAACTAATTATCGATATTTTAAAATTACAAAAAATTATGACAGGTGTACCTCTTGCCCATGCCACGATGAATTTCGTGGGCCTCGTTCTGACTACGTCAGACAGGTGGCATTAGCCACAACAACAACAAAAAATTATTTAACACCTATAGATAACAAAATTCTCTCTCTCTAGTGGCACTTTCAAACTTACTCAGATCACACAACACAGTGGTTAAATCCTTATACCGTAGTAATAAATTAGGTATTTTGAATTTATAATTATGAGACTTTAGGGATCCAAAACTGCGTGTTAAAAATTTGTGTTAACACAAACCATCCATGAAACAAAACAGAAGAGTAAAAGACATTAACGTTCATATACTGAAGAACTTTTTTTTTACATTGCACATTCAGAACCACCTGGATCTCATTCTAACAACCATAATAGCACCAGACTTGGTACGAAGAAAAATGGTGACATGGGAAGTAAGTTCCCGTGGAAAAAAAATTAGATCTAAAAATCACTGATTCGGGTATTTAAATGGCGCTGTTGCAGCTTATACTCGTAAAACCGAAAAACACCATAAAACATGGGTTCAAAGCTGACTCTAAATTTATATCTCCATATGTAACAACCGAGCCAGTAATATAAAAACATGTAGAAACCCCGAAGTACAGGGAGATTCTAAAAGGATGGTACAAATTTTCAGCGTATGCAGAAATCACTATAACAAACAATTTTTGAAATGGAATATTTCGGTGGAAGTGCCACGTTGAGGCCCAAACATAAAAATAACTCACTAACGGAAACATAAAATGTTCATTAGCCGTATAATTAACAAGTGATTACGTAGAGAAAATGTGATGATAGTTTAGAGATTGCATTCACCAAGAGTGCAACAGAAAAACTCTCAAAACGGTTGGTTCATTGGCATGTATACGACATGCTACATCCCTTGTACTTGTTCCGGTGTTTCATTCCAACAGTCCAAGATGTCTTCTTCCAGGTATGTTTGTTGTACAGTTCTCGATCTACTCCTTCCATCAGTATTAGCAACAAATGAACCATTTTCCCACAGCTGTCGATGCAAGCGCTGTGGAACATTTTGTGGTTCGACATGCGTTCACTTGGAAAGCGAACTGATACAACAATAGCACTATTATGTTGTTACTATTAACAGCATCATACATTATATGCATATCTGTCTTTTCGCTATAAGTAAAATCACACAGATGACCGAAATCTCAAGCGCAAATGCCGATTTTGGTGTTGCAGCAGATCACTGGAACACAATTTTACTGTGTTCAACTATAGCCAGTATTGTCGTCAATCACACCATAAAGGTCGCTAAAATTTCATGACGATTGGTGGATGTAAATTCTAACACTGTTTTAACATTTTATTTACGGAATCATTCGTTTGGTATGCTGATAATGAACAATTTATTTTTCCGTTAATGTGTTTTTTTTTGTTGTTGTTGATGCTTCAACGTGGTACTTTGATCCATATATTCCGAAACAAAAATTGTCTGTTTTAGTGAAATCTACCAACCATCAAAGTTTGTCCCATCATTTTAGAACCATCATGTATATTCTCAGCTCAAATGAACCATATCAAGTGAATATGCAACTCCCATTACCAAATTGAACAAAATTGGTAAAGCTGTATTATTTTCACAGTCCTCAGTTTCACTAGCGTATAGAACCCGGCAAAACATAGACATCATTCATGCTTTGAAAAGAATTTTTTAAGAAGTTTGAAGAAACATAGTCACTGACAATTCACCCAGACACAGAATGCTAACTGGTTTCAAAATTAGGAGTAACAGATATTTTGATATTGTAATTATCGAAAGATCACAAGGAACCATTGTTGGCATAGAATATTCCTTATGGCATGGTGCATATGGAAGTAGAAAATATTGTGCAGAGAATGCACGCGATGTAGTTAGTCCCTGAGAATAGCGATCATGGTGAATGTGGTCGAATTCCTCACCACGGAAGTAAATGTAGTGAATAAAATTTCCATTTCGCTGTTATTTTTTGCATGTTTTATTATTATTTTCTATTTATTTTAACACCTAATGCATTGCACAGCGCCAAAAATATACACGTATCAGTGATTTTTGTACGATACTAATTTTTCCCCCGCTCAATTATCTTTAGTATCTATACCAAGTTTACTATCACTGCGTTTGAGCTCTAGAAAGTTCTGAATACTGTCAGTTTAAAAAAGTCACCCTTTATAAACCAGATATATCGTGTAACTTTTCATTAGAGTTAAAAGTTGAAACATCCTGTTTCTTCTAATGACGGATCCCTACTTGGCATTTAAACACCACTATATATCGATAAAGTAACACAAAGAAGGAGGGGCCAAAATTTGAAGAAATGCCACAGAAAGAGAGCGAGGATCAATAAGTGATGTTTATTTTGAAATAATACTCGCGTAAAACATAACAAGTACAATGTCAGCTCAGTGGATTACAGGACCACCGTGTGTGTGTGTGTGTGTGTGGACGGGGAGACACAAATCAATACGGCTAGGTACTGGATCAAAAAAAGTACGAATAACATTAACATCTCTCACAGTCATTTACAATGGTTCGTCTTTTGGACACAGTGGTGGCAGGGTATACCAGCAGCCTTCTGTCCCGTCTTACACTTGTTCAATTAGTGATAATTAGGAGAGTTGGTGGGATAATTTGGGTTGAGAATCGTGGTCAAGGAAGTATATGTACATTCTACAGAGTAGGTTGACTGATGTATGCAGTGTACAATCAGGGATTTTCTTGCAGGTAAAGGGCAGTGACGGTCATCCGAAATAAAGAGGGCGCTACTAGCTGCAACAAATCATCTATGTATTGATGGATCGTCATAGGGCCCTTAATCTGAACCAGAAGTAACCTGCTATCATACGTGAGAGCACACCAAAACATGATATAACGTTGTCGTGTGGTGAGCTGCGATATATCCAGCCATTACAAAACTAGACTTTTCTTATTTTCATTTCGGTACCACAATCGAGCAAAATAACTATCATTGGACAAGCATAAGCACGGCTCGTCTGCGAACACAACCTTGCATCATTCCGTTGTCCACAACGCTCTAGCTCAGCGCTGTTACGAATGGCCACCTGTGTTGAGCGATCAATGATAATTTTCTTATATGATACCATGAGCTTAAGCCACTAGATGATAAAATGACGGGGAATCGAAGAAGAAAGGTCGATCTGGGAACATCAGGGCTGTCTTACATAAGCTCCAAAATGACACCGAAAGTAGTTTGAGGGGGGATGCTGCTACTTGTAGAATATTTTGATCCATACGTGCTGACGTTGCTTTGGTCACATAAGCACTTGCAAATGATATGCTTAGGAAGTAAATCTAAAGGAAAATAATAGTTGCAAAAGAATGAATTAGATTCAAAAAGGAAGAATTTCATTTACAAGTAGTTTAATTTGATACTTAAAAACGTAAATGTGATTTCATCACTAATAATTTGGATTCCTTGAGAGTTGAGTTTAATTCGAAGAAACCAGCTAAGGGTTGAGACTTATAGTTCATATTTTTGAAAAATATTGGATTGTAGTACAGTGGGTGATCGGTTAACGAACATAATCCATTTCAAGACTATGTTCGATATCCAAATTGTTTGTTAACCGATCATCGATTCACCATATGTGAAATCGATTAATTCGTTCTGGAGACCCTAAAAATTAAATTTTAAAAATTTATAATTTCTTAGTAAGTTTTTTAAAAATAATACATACACATAGTCTTGCATATTAATCAGTCCTTTTTCATTTTTTGCTTATGGGGCGTTGAAGAACATGTCGGAATGTCGATTGTTTTCCTCTCTTTTTCAGGATGTTCCGGAAGTAATTAATAGCATTGTCGCTGTAAAGATCTCCAACCCTACTGACATCAGCTTGGTTCGGGAGCCATTCTATGACCATTGCTCTGACATCCTCCCATTTTTTCAAAAGATCTTAAATTGCAGATGTCGGCATTGGTCCTCGTTCGTCTTCCTCTTCTTCAGTAGGAGACACACTTCGCTGTGTTTTTTGGTTTTCTTCATTCAAAATTTCTTGGAGTTCTGTGGTCAGTTCATCTTCATGTCCCATTATGAGCTCTTCTATGTCATCCTCGTTCCCCTCCAAGTCCTGATCTCTAGAAGTTGTCAAAATTACATCCATAATTTCAGGGGTGTATCCCTGATCACCTCCGAGTATGTATTCGTTGTCCAAACACAAAAATCTTTCGTGAAAGTGTTCGTTAACCGATTTGTTCGTTAACCGATCTGTTCGTTAATCGATCACCCACTGTACAAATATATATTCATTTACCCATTGGTTTCAATCAGACTACATTAAAAGTCTTTTTATTAATGAGCTGACATTTTCCCCATATTTCTAGCTTATAAATTACTATGGACGTTTCGAAAAAAAAAGTAAGTTTTCTGATTTTATTTCCATACCAAAACCACATTGCCTATAAAAAATACAGCATGAAGTCATGATTTAAACATTTTGCACTATTTTTCAACTGTCTCCAACGACATTGAGACATTTGTCGCATCATGCAATCAGTTTGACTAACTATTCTGGTGAAACCCAATACATGAGATGCAAGAAATTATTGAGCAGTCTGCTCTGTCTCAGCATTGTTTTAGAAGCTCCATTCCGAAAGAGCGACTTTCGGAACAGGAAACCGGTGGAAGGAAATGAGGGAAAGAGGTGGAAGTTTGATGGGAATATTATGTATTTAATGGAAGTTTGCAGTATTATATTCATTCGGGGATGTGAATGAGTGCCCATTTCGACCATCATCTTCCAAAGTCAGCCTTTCTTTCCAAACATGCAATACCAGCGACCAACCATTTAAGGTATCCGACTACTTGCGACAACTTTTTTGGAAAAAATGAAGATACGGAGATTTTATTGTGATTTTTCGATTTATTTATTAAATTTTAAGGAAAAAATCATTAAACTGAAAACAGAAAAAAATATCATTATTAAATAGAGAAAAAAATGGTGAAAATATGCATAAAATTACATAAACGGGGCCCGCTCTGCACAAAAAATTTTTGAACAAATTCTCAATTTCCCAATTTTAATGCTTTACTTTGTTAATCATGTTTGAAATGACCTTCAGGATACGAGATAGTTTAATTTTTACAAAAAATAAATCATTTTATCTTAGATATTATATGAAGTTTCTTTAAAAAACACTGATTATATTCACATAAGGAACTGTAAGTTTCGTAATAAAACAGAGATTGATAAATTTGAAGGTCCAAACACTCTTACTGCTGTACAGAACATACGCAAAAAATTTCAGCAAATTATTTTCAAAACTTTTTTAGCGATCGCTATCCCCGTTTGAGTTTTTCGGAGAGAAAAAAACACATTTCGAGCAAAATGCATTTTAAAGTTTGACATCTTGTGTAAAGTTATGACATCTTCTTTTATTAAAATACTTGTAGTTTTTGTTCTAGTGAATGGAAAATAAAACACTTGGTATTTTTATTAAGCTAATAAGATGGCCTATAAAATAAAATCATAAAAAAATAGTCAATTTTTAAGAAAACTCATGATTTTAGGGTAGTCGGATACCTTAACGAAACATTACATCTTCAACATACAGGGTCTGTAAGAGTTCATGGATAACAACACGCACTGTCATCGATGAATATAATGTCACTCCATGTTTGCCTGTGATTTGTAATTGAATAACTTTGGGCACGCTGGTCTGCTGCTGTATTCTGTTTTTCTACGTTCTGCTCATGCGTCATTTCTCCTTCACTGACACTCACCTTCCTTCATTGAACTAGCAACGGATGAGTTTCTTATGGCGATTCTTTTTTTTATCATTTGGTGTACCATCTTCTCCTCCAAAAAAAGAAAAAAAGATACTTATTTTTCGAACGACCATCGCGAAAGGTCAATGTTCATGAATTAGCTCTTCGAAGCAAAGAAAGGCAAACAGTAGTCCCTGGTATCTTATTATGAGTAATAAATTGTATTTTATTTAGATTGAAATTGTTATTAGCTATTAATTCTTAGAAATATAAATACTTACTTTTAAAGCATTCATTTCTACACCCAATACCATCACGAACGAAAACAATATATCTACTTCTCTCTTAACACCAGAGCTCTTGTATTTTTGGGAGTAAACCCTCAATAAACCTGGGGATGCGTCTAAAAAGAAGATATTTTGAACTTCAGGATGTTGGTGAGGTTGTTTCTCTGCTTGAAGGGCCATTTCAAAAACCAAGACAGAACCAAATGAATATCCAGCCAAACAAATCATGTTTCCAACTTTGAATTTTTGAATATGCTATGAAAAGGGAAAAGAAAATATTTAGATCGATACATTTATCAAAATAAGTTTTTATTAATATAAATTACAATGATTAGCTGTACATTGTTCAAATAAAACTGGGAAACCGGATTAATGGTTTACAGTGGGTTGGAAAGAACTTGGCTACTAAAAAAATAGTTTGTGGTTGTATAAGTTTAATAGCACAGTTTTTGTACTCTATGAATAGGCTATAATTAAAAAACAGAGATCATTAACAGAATAAAGAATACTTATCAATTTTCTTCTTTAAAACACTGCAATGGGCTGAATTCCTAACAGCCTCGTGATAAAGGTAATCACGTGTTCGCTATTGAATTTAAAACTGATATTAAATTTATATTTGTTGCTCTATTCGTAAAATTTAAATTTCATAATTGGGCAAAGATGTTCAAGTACTTAGAAAAAAAGAATTATTTTACACTCATTTCCATAAAATAAGGATAATGCCAGATCCGAAAAATAAAGGTTGGGAAACAAAACAAATGGAAATTATTCATTAAGATTATTTATTGAACAAAAGTTGAAGAACAAAAAAGATGCCGTATGTGATACTATTCATAAAAATAATGATTTCTTGCTCTCTGGAACGATTACAAAAAAATACTCTCTTTATATATATATACAAAAACTTAATATTATACGGTTTGTATGATAATTATTATAGGAATTGTATGTATCCAATGTGATGCAATACAGCCCGTACAACACTTAGGCGTATTGAGTATCAAATTATCGAGTTGATGTTGGAGAAGATTACTTCCCTCGTGGCAAGCAATGCTCTCCGAAGTTCCGGTACACATGTAGGAAGTGGTTGAAGGGATGAAACTAGTTGACGAAGCACGTGTCACACATGCTGTGCCAGATTCAAGCCAGGTGGGAATTCTGGCTATCCTATTGGAGTAATAAACTCAGATTGAAGGCATTCGTTTACGATGCTTACTTGATGAAAACGGACGTTGTCATCCATAAGCACAAATTCTGTGCTCATAGCACTCCTAAACAAACGTAAACGTTACAACAGAATGATTTTCTTATAAATTTGACCACTCATGGTTCCAATTTGAATATGTATATGTATTCTGTAGCCCAGTAAAATTTTTTCTAAACGAGCAATTTTACACCACCGTAACCATCTAATTCAATAATATTGCGTTGCAGGTGACGGGTACTTGACGTTCTCCACACAGAAGTCCGATGTGAATCAACCTACAAACTAAAGCTGGACTCGTGATAAAACATCCCCCATGTCCCCTGTGTCGATGTCCACACACATAAATATTGCATGTTCACTACTCCAGGCTAACCATTGGAGACAATGAGTTGCATTGCGCGTAACACATCTAAGAAGCACGCGAGCGTATTGCTCAATATGTCCCAAACGTCTGTTCTTTCTCGGCTTTTTTTGAAAAATTCGTACCTAGGGCTGCAGATAGCTGACGGGTCAGGTCAGATGATGTACTCCGTCAGCTTCTTTTTTTGGAGTTGCTGTCATTCATCGCCCTTTATTCGGCGTTGTAACTCGGGGTCGATCTGTATTGTAAGTTCTACTGACATTTCTGTTATCTTGGAATCGTTGTCAAAGCCTAGAGATGACACTTCGCGCAATTCCAAGCTATTCTGAAACTTCCATTTGAGAACGCTATATTCTATGTTGCCGATAATTTTGTTACGTAAAAAAACATCCTCACGCTTCCTCTTTGTCATAACTATTCGGTTATGTGACTGAGTGGCTTACAAAACGCTTGTGAACAATTTTACATCTTTGCCACCATTCCTCATAAACCTCGTTTGTACACTTCCGCCAATGCAATGTATTACCGATGTCATCTGGTGGCTTCTTGTAATTTGCATATTTTTTCTGAAGATGTGTGGTATATTTTTACAAGTGAAATTTTCAGTCTTGAGTTGGATTTCCATATAATTCTGACTTCCCCTTAATTTAGAGACAGGATTACATTAACCGTGTACTTTTAAATGAAATGTATTTTCCTTACTTATGTGCGTTATTATTGTTTAGAAATATGTACTTTATAAAAGGTTTCTTCAAGAAGAAAAGTTGGCAATAGGGATGAACTTGAATTGATTGACCAGAAACATGTGATTGTAGTTATGTGACTATGTCATCATATTAATTTAGCCCATCGTTGTTAAAAAATGTTCATAAAGAAGAAACAAATAAGTAGATATTTTAATATAGTTTAAAATTCAAACTACGAAACCATAAAATGTTTCTCTCTATATAAAAACAGTTTTTCTTGATGCTTTAATAATTTTTTACGTACCATAGCATTAATTCCAACGTTCAAGATAACGCGAGTTGTCACCGCGATTTCACATGAGTCGTATTCACTGAATTGGCAACCATGTGTGGGTGTGCTTCGTTTCATATAATATCGTCAAACCGGTTGCTATAGTATAATATTACAAGCTCTCGCAGAAAAATACCGCAACCATTACCTGGACTACAATCATTCATGAGATGAAAGGCGTCGTCTCATACGAAAACTTACTAACAATCAGTGGAACTAAATCTCAATGAAACTCAAATTTCCAAGAAGTTGCAGGAGCTGCAAGTTTATTAAAATCTAAAGGATTTATCAATTAAGTGTAGGATGATGTAGCATCGGTAATGCATTTCTGAAGAATAGTGTCAAGAATGAATATTGCGAAAAAAATAACAAATAGATAGAGCTACGTAATACATGTAAATTACAGTTTTACTCTTTGGGCAATAAGTATGACTATTTGCAAAACTTGTACAATGGAGGTTTGTCCACCATTAAATGTACAGGGGTTACCTCCCCCTAGCATTTTTTAAGAAAATAAATATAATACCAGGAAATCTAAATTGAATTATAGAGAGCTATGTCATCGCAGATAATTTTAAGGAGCTAAAATTTATTTGCAAATTTTCCTTTTTTCTCAAATTTTATGTTTATACGACACTAATGTATAAATCATATTGATTTTTTTCTTTTAAAAAAATCTGTGCATGTTAGCATTTATTTAAATAAAAAACGAAAAAAAAAAAAATTAAAATTCATTCGATTTTGTCCAATCGTTTAATTTCAAAAAAATATTGATAAATTAAAAAAACATAAAATTACGAATTGTGATAGATTATTACGAGTCCTTTAAGGTATCCGAACACGTTCGGAGTACTTTTTTTGAAAATAACATATTAAAACATTATAAATGCTTTTTTAGGGATGAATACCAATAAATACTAATATTTAACTAAAAATATTTAAAATAAATTGCCTAAATTTTACAAAAATCCCAATTATAAAAATTTTAGCAATATTTTTTGAAAAAACGACAAAAAGAGTTAGAGAAAAAAATAATTAACTTAGATCAGTAAAAATATTACTAAAACAAATAAGTTGCATTTATCTAGAGGATGTACTAAAAATTTTAATGTTTTAGTAAAATTTAAAAATTTTAGAGCTCATCAGTAAATATTATAGGAAATGTGTCATTTTTATGAGACCATTATTTAAATAACTGGCCATAAATCAAAAACTATGTATGCAATAAGAAATATTTTTTAGTACATACTCTAGAAAACAATATAAGTATTAGGTTCAAAAAAAGTTTTATAGAAATATATTCATAATATTTTGAGTTATCAGACTCACCGTGAATACATTATACATAAAAAAACAGTTTCGAGAAAAAAGGATTTAAAGTTTAAACTTTTGTTGTTTTTAATATAAATTATACATACAGAAACCTAAAATTTCCCTGTTTTGTAGGTTATGCCCTCTTGTATCTCAGCTTTAGCTAATTTTCTTTTTTTCGTGACCTATTTTTTTTTTTTTCTGGAAGTTTTACTTTCAGATAATGAATGACGCTTTGACTCATTAATGCGTTCTTCATCGAGTTGGGCAAAACCGCTTACAAAATTGACACCAACTTGTATCTGAGCTTCTGGTTCAACACATCTAACAATCCTCGAAAACCTTTGTTAAATTGTATGACAGCCATGTGAGCTCCTAATTTCAGAGTTTGTAACTCGACAAAAATATCTTTCGGGATAAACTTCCACAGAATGCCATTAAAACTTTCATTTGCATTCTGCGTTTTCCCATGTAAGCATTTATTCAATAAATCTTTGTCACATAGTTTCATATAATGAGGCTTGATAATTTTTAATTATTTTTTGAGGAAGTCCCTTGCCAGTATCAATATGCATCTTTCCTTCAAATGTAGCTCGTTGAAATTTGCACCAGGTGTCGGGTCCAATGGACATTGGCCATGCATCGGTTGGTTTTTGTTGGAACAGCAATGAAAACGCTGCAATCACTGCACTTTGCATTTTTTCTATGTTATTCACATTGGATCTGATAGCGATGCCATAATAATTTTGTAGTTTATCGATGAAACTATCAGTTAATTTCCCACGACCTCCCAGACCTTTTTGCTTCAGCTTCAACTTTCGAAGCCTTGAGCCAACACGCTTTTGAATGTGGCCACGCATTCAAATTTTTAACGCTGTTTTCACCATAAATATTTTTAACCGCATCAAAACTTTTCGAATCCCCATCTCCATAAAAATGTACATATTGCAATTTTCTCGTCTCAGCAGATCTTTCGAATATTCGGTACACACCAACAGGTTCCATCGCACCAGATGACCCAACATGTTTTTCACACTCGTGTGCAATTCTATTTTCATGTTTCTTCAAACATAATCTGCACATTTTTGACATTACTTCCATGTCTAAAAAACCTTACCAGTATCTATGGAAATAGCACTAACACATCCATTTAAAGACAAATGTCCTCTACGTTGCCAAGTTCCATCGACCGACACACCGCATTGAACAACTTCATCAAAATTATTCTTCTCGTGGATTTCAGCTGCAGCCTCATTCATAGTTTTATATGCAACGTTATTAGAAACATGCTCTAATTTTTTTTCAAGATACTTGAAAGCTGTTTTAGAAGGAGATTTCACATTGATAGCTGAACACAGCTTCCTTGCAGCAGAGTGTCCTTTCCAATGATTCTTAAGCCAAAAACAAAGGAAAGGTTAATATTGTGCAATTTGTTAACTTTCATAGATGTACAAAAGGAGCTTAAAAGTTACAGTTTTTACATTTTAGTATCATATTAGATGCTAAGCCAAACACAGATTCTTGCAAAAGTTGAAGCTTATTTTCTAAACATTCAGGACAGCATAATAAGGAAATCACATTACTTAAAATTTCTAAATTAATAATTACGTTCCTATCTTCATTTTCAACAGTACTTGACATTTTTGAATCCTTTTGAAGTTTTCTTTCACTTGCAGTAGGTGCAGATCTGACATTTTTGTTGATCTCATATTGGTTATTCTTAATAGTGTATCTATTGCCTTTAAATTTAGATTTACGTGATTCTTGGGATTAGCCATAACTTAATAGTGTGCAAAATTTAAATAATAAAATTAAAATTTCGAAAAAAAACCCGACAACGTTAGCAAAATCAATCAAATAACTCGAGCTAAAAGCTATCGAAAAGCGATTGAAATTTTTGTAAACACAAACTCTTATTGCCAAACTATTGGAAGAAATGTTGTGTTGCCACTCACTTTAAAACAATAAACTATTTCTATTATTTCCTTAAGAGGAATTTAAAACTATTTCAAGAAAACTGCTCCTTAAGCTAATTTTTGACAGATTTTGAACCATTTAAATGCCTACTTCCGGTAGATCAAAGACTCACTTCCGGTTTTTTTAATTTGATAAAACTGATTATAACTTGACCTCTAGGTAACGTAGAAACAAAACAAAGAGTGTTTTGGAAAGCCTAAAGATAGCTCTATTTAATAAAATAAAAAACAAAAAATGTGTTTTTGAGAGAATTCGGTCATTTCAACGTGTTCGGATACCCTTAACTAATCCTCTTGGGGAATCTTTGGGCTAGCATTCCTGTTTAATTCACAGCATCCCTCTCAAGAAGAAACCATGATATGCAGATTAATTCAACTTACAAAGTCAGAGTTTTGTAATTATAGTAGGAGATAAGAAGCTGCTATATTTGCTACGCAGGTGAGATTGAATAAAGTTGATTTTCGCACTTAAAGATTAAAAGTGGTGTTTGGCCGCTGTCTTGAATTAAAGGGTGTTTTTTTAGAGGTATAGAACTTTAAATTGCAATAAAACAACGATGTATTGTTCGATTGACATGAATTTTTTTTATTCGAAAGATAATCTTGTGGCATTACATTTCAAATATGATTTCTGGCATATGACTGCCACGGCTGGATCGGATGTAGTCCAATCTGGACGTCCAATTTTCGATGACTTTTTCCAACATTTTTGGCCGTATATCGACAATAACACGGTGAATGTTGTCTTCCAAATGGTCAAGCGTTTGTGGCTTATCCGTATAGACCAATGACTTTACATAGCCCCACAAAAAATAGTCTAGTGGTGTTAAATCATAAGATCTTTGGAGGCCAATTCACAGGTCCAAAACGTGAAATTAGGCGGTCACCAAATGTGTCTTTCAATAAATCGATTGTGGCACGAGCTGTGTAACATGTTGCGCCGTCTTGTTGGAACCACAGCTTCTGGACATCATCATTGTTCAATTCAGTGAAAAAGTTAGTAATCATGGCTCTATACCGATCACCATTGACTGTAACATTGTGGCCTTCATCTTTTTTGAAGAAGGATTCCACCAGCCCATAAAGCGCACCAAACAGTCAGTTTTTCTGGATGTAACGGTGTTTCGACATACACTTGTGGATTAGCTTCACTCCAAATGCGGCAGTTTTGTTTGTTGACGTAGCCATTCAACCAGAAGTGCGCTTCATCGCTAAACAAAATTTGCTTATGAAAATCGGGAACAACGGCAATCTCGTTTTGGGCCCATTCGACGAATCTACGCCTTGCTTGATCATATTTAAAATGTAATGTCACAAGATTATCTTTCGAATAAAAAAAAATTCATGTCAATCGAATATTACATCGTTGTTTTATTGTAATTTAAAGTTCTATACCTCTAAAAAAACACCCTTTATAAGCACATTCTGGGCGGCTATAGTTTTACAGGGGATAGATGTCTGTGCGTTAATGATACAACTATGATTGCATTTATCTCTCGATTTTCTAATCCAATAAGTCCTTTTGGATCTAATTTTTTGGGTCACTTACAGAAAAAATTTTCCAAATTGTCCACAAAAGCTCTGAAAGATTTCATGCCTTTCCAAACTAACTTATTTATGTGAAGAATATTCCCGGCTCTTTATCTTAAATAAGTACGTAAACCTTTTGAAAACTTGGAACTAGAATGGAAACTGCAGGTGTGAAATATTATACCTAAAATAACAACATTAATAAAAAAAGTAGCACTATGTTTTTTCTCTTTAAAAATTTTAATTAATACCGTTAAGCATATATATACCATAAAATCTGGCGTATAACGCGCACTTTGAACACAAAACATAAGATCGAAACTTAAGGTTGCACGTTATACGCCGGGTATAAAAACGATAGATTTATGAATAACAAAAGAGATGTGAGCATAAAAATAATTTACTTCTACATGTATCGAAACAATGTTTATTTAAAAGAAACGACTTGTCTATGAACTAACAGAGTTTATGGTGTTAATTATTGCACGATGATTAAAATATATTAAAAATGAAATAAATTTACATCCATTTCAGAGAGTGAAAATACTGAACATTTTTATTCCGCTCTCTTGCTTATTTATATGCAAATCTTAAGACCCACTCTCATTTACGCATCCCCTATCTGGGGTCACGCAGCCCACTCAAATATCAATCTCATTGAAAGAGCCTAAAATTTATAATCCTTCGTACCATCACCAAAGCAGATTGGTACATCCGCAACGAATATATCAGATTCGCACTTAACTTAAAAACCCTCAAAGAAGTAATTAAAAAGATTGCAACTAAATTCTTTAGTAACATAGATTCTCATGACCACAGAGCAATTCTCTGCGTTGAAAAATACCCCCTGAATTCTCTTTTTAATTGTCCCAGAAATATTCTCGCAAATTCGTAATCTTTACCCTTTTCTCAAAAAATCCTTAATCTGTACAAAATTCAACATGCAATTTAGACAGACTCTCTCTCCTCCAATGGTAGCAGAGCGAGCTGACCAATCCCGATCACTGCTCTCAGAGCAGTCTTATTCCAAAAAATTTTCTCATCCACCCCGGGCTGCAACCCGAATGGACGGTGTCCGACTCACCCTAAGATGTTCTTAAACCCCGATTTTTCGTCCAGCTCCCATTCCGAGCGACGTTTTCGACCGTATGGGTTCTCCCTAGCGGTCAATCTCTCGATCAAAAGCCCTTCACAAACGATTCGGGTGGCCATATCGCTTAGTGTCTGGCACAGATTTGTTCCACCTAGGAACGATTATTATTTAATTCTCACACTCTTATTAATTCAACATCCAGCATTATTTTTAATTCCAAGTTAATTTTTCTTAACAAATGTAATTCATTAAATTCAAAGCATTTTTAAAAAATTTTTTCCCTAAACCCTGAGTAAATTATTCCATATTTTTAAATGCAGTTCTGGCCTAAGGTAAAGCCGAAGCAATGCTCACCCACAGCTCTCAATGATTGGAGGTGAAGTTTCCCTGCGGGAAACAGGTACTCTAAAAACTTTCCACGTATATATTCCGCTCTCTCCATTATTGTATTTTTATTTCTCTAGTTGGTTCTACAGTTCTAAGGCAACTCATTAAATCCATCATATGATATTTTTGTATTGTCATATACAACAGGGTAAAAGTCTACTAATTTGAACTTAAAATTATAGACATAAATTATTTCTCTAACAAACAGAACTAAATACACTGTTCCCAATGAAGTTTTCGTTGAAAGAGTATTAACATATTCAAACTCATCTGCCTTCATTCTTCCATCATCACCTGTTACTACAAGTTGCAGTTCTAGAAGTATACTATTTTTTTTCAAAAGTCTGGGATAATATCTCGAATAAATGACTAAAACATAAAAGCAATGCATACATATATTTCAGATTTCTTCGTAAAAAAGAGATGCATATTATACGGCAAATATACCAAAAAATCAAAAAATTCAGCTTGAAAGTATAGGTACACGTTATACACCGGTACGCATTATACGCGGGATTTTACGGTAAATATCAGGGATGACGAGAACCAATGGCACGCGACACAACACAGAATTTTGGGTCACCGATCAAAATGGATTGCATTTTAGTTCAAAATAAAAAAAGTTCAACATGAAGTATTACGAACAAACGCGAGTCGCAATTTTCAGCGAGATTTTCTAAGTTCAAAGAATTATCGGCAAGGCTCAAGTTTTTTATGTCTCCTGGTGTGACTTCATTTAATAAACCGAACTTGTCCTAATTGGATTGATTAGAGATTGAAAATTTTGAAATACAACTGATTTATTTACCGTATAGTTCAAGGTGGATTAAAAAAATTGTTGAATTAAAAGGAGAAAGTTGGAATTGATTGAAACAGAAATATTAACAAGCAGTATATTTAAAAATGTGAGTAATGGAATTTCATAAACATGGAATTCAATTCCAGACACATTTAACTGCTTGAAGAAGCTGGTTAATGCTGTTTTATTCATTATTTTCCTCTACCTATGCATCCAAGTCATTATTATCAGAGATGAAAATAGCATTAATAACTCGCTTTGAAACCGTTTATCAGTTGACTCCAATTTAACATGCATTCTGCTAGAAGTGACAATCCTAATATAAGCTTTTTTCCATTTAATCTGCAACAGCAAAAAAATCACACTAATACTTCAATTTCAATTACACGTAAAACTAACACATTTACTACTAAAAAGTCCAAAATGCATGGTTTTTAGTAGTAAATGATGAGTTTTTAGTTGTTAATATTTAGTTTCATTATTTTCCCAGTAATCGCAAGTCAAAATTATTTGATGGCACGTCTATATCTTATTGAATATTTCTTTAGAAAAAATGGCACGTTTATCCATAAGAGTTCGCCACCCCTGGTGTATATAATTAGGAAAACGAGAAAAAACGTTTTCTAAACGAGAAAAAAAAATGTTTTAAAAAATCTGCATAAGAGGAAGAGGATTATGGAGGAATCTTTAAATTTTTAAATCACTCAGTGGTGTGTTGCAAATCAGGGAGGGGTGTTCAGAATCTTAGTGTTTGCGATGTGAGGCCCATATATAAAGGTGAGCCACGGCGATGGAAATTTTAAGAACTCCTGATTTAGGGGAATATAAGCCTTTCCCACTTGCCACTTGATATTTTTCTTTAAAGGTTAATACCGCATATAACTTCAGTTCAGACTAGTGACTAAGGATAATAGCAACAGTTTCTTTTACTTCACTGATTTGTTAAACCAACATGTGAAACAACACCGCTTTACCGAATGATCCACCTGAAACTAGAGACATCCACTGGAAAAGTTAATCTGCATTGTTGCATGAACCTGATCCTGGAATACATTTAAAAATTTAGGATGATACTCAATACTTTGAAGAGATTGATTGTCCGTAATGAATGATAGTAAATATCCCGTGGTTTTAAAATGTCCGATTTCACGAGAGATTCATTAAGTGATGTAATCCAAGCAAAAAGGATGGAATTATTTTGGGAAACATCGCCAAATATAAATTCCTTCTGCAGTAGGGGACAAAATAAAGGATAATTTTTCAAGCCAAATTATATCATTTTAGTTCCATCAAGATTCCAATTGTTTTGTTCTCTGCACCACTGCATTCCCAAATTTTGTGAAACAAGAAAATAATCCTCAGAAATTAAGAATGTTACTGAATCATAACGTTTTCTTTTTTTTTTGCAAAATTCTCTGTTCATACAGAATTGGTAAAATAAACCAATTATGAAATTGTACTTTCCATGGCGCAAACCTCATGAAACAAAGATAATACAACAAATTTGAAACGAAGCAAACATTTCAACATTTGTACTTAGATCTGAAAAATAAAGAAAACAATTGTATTTTATGAAATTGATGAAATAATAATAAGATTTAAATTAATTTTTTTCATTGGCTAATAAGAAATTCCAGTCTAAAATAATACGCACAGATTTGTTTTTATTTTTTTTTTGTAATATTATAACATAAGATAACTCACTATGTCTGTATGAGCAACATAAGGCTCAGGAATTATTACTGAAATGACACAATAATAAGCGACTGACATTTAAACAGTTATGTGCAAGGTATCATGAGCGTTACCAATTCATTTATCAGCTGTCGAATGATTGTATTTTTAATAATGTCACACTCTGAAGCTATACTAGAGCTCGTCGTGATGAATTTCTTAATTCTGAACCCTAGTCAAAATCAGCTATGTTGAAATCGTAAACATAAAATATTAATCCGAAGGAAATTTTAATTACCATCCCAAATTGATGTATTCTATTTCTTATTACAATGAAGTGCACGAACATTGGAAAATAAATATTTCCATCGGATTGCATTTTATATTTTCTGTTTTCAGAAGAAAAAAAATTTAAATATTCTTTCAAATCTGAAAAAAACATCAGAATCGCTGTGTTTCGTATTTCGAATGCAGCAGACGACATTGGACACAGTTCATTCACCGGGATACACAAAACAAAGATATACGGCTCAAGGGCACACAACAAGGGCAAGCGACACAGCCATTGCAACGTGACGTAACAGAAGGGGCAAGTAAGGCTGTTAAACAAAGATTCAATAGTAATTGATACAGGAATATAAAACAAAAAAAGATTCAATGTCTTAAGTAAATTAAGACTCCCTTTTTTTACCTCCCAATAACAGGATAACAATAGAGTAAGCTGTCAGAGCTGAGCAAAAAAAGAAGGGTAAGGGGCGCAATTCCATGCTGATGCAGATAGGCATAAAGGTGGAGGTCGTTATTCAGAATGCAACAGCCTTGTGATACCCGGGACAATTAGGGCGTATGAGGAAGGTATTTAACCGGACAAACCACCAGACACAACCATGTTCATTCCTTTAGTTCAGATGTCTATGAATCCTTTGTGGCGAAATAAATGTTTGAGGTAGCAGATTTGTAACATACCTCCTCGAAAGGTGTCGGATTGAACGAGTACCCTAATTTCCCAAGTTTTTCTGCAGTCAGGGAAACCGTAAGGAATCATTAAAACAGACAGATAATTACTTTGGGAAAAGAAAGCATAAAAATAAAATTCTTCATAAATCCTTAATGTTTTTTTTTATTCTTTAGAGTGAAATTTATTGAAATATATAATATGTGAAAGAGTTTATATATGCGCGAGTCCAACAAGCGCAACTATAGAATTGATATTATAATCACAGCATTGAAATACTCATAAGATCTACCATGTAAAGAAGATGAAACTCCTTTAATTTTGTCGAAGTTTCAATTACTTCCGTTTTTGAGTATGGACAGAGGGGTTCCTGCTCAAGTGTTTTTCTTGTCATTTGACCGGGGTTCAAAATCATGAAATATGTTGATAATAGCCCTCATATTGCTGTAAAGTGCGACATTTATAAGCAATCTATCCATCTGTCAATAAGAATGAGTCATAAACAAAATCCTTAGTCATATAAAAAAATGTATTTATTAAAAATGAAAAAAAATCGAAATTTATTTATAATCTAGAAAACCAAAGTAATCTTGTATATGTGGCCAGTCATCCATTCAATTTCAATTCTAAAAGAGTTTTCCCTATAATTTAAAAATACAGAATGGGTTTTTAAAACCATATTTTAATTTTATAAATCAATTTTACTTTACTCTTAGCAATTAATACAACTCTTAATGTCTTCTCCTGTTTCAAAGCATCCGTGCTATCTATTTAATTGCTTAATTCAATCAGAGAAAGTATATTATTATTGTCTCAGTGAATATTCAACAACTTCACTTAGTATAGAAGTTCTATTTGCATGTTCAGACACCAAATACACAAGTAAACAACAACAAAACAGTTGAATGTATTTTCTAAATTGTCATTATAATACAGTCATCAAGATTTTAAATCATCCATATGACTAAGCTAGTTATTGTATAGATCATATTAAAACTATCATTCTCTTGGAGACAGAAAAAATAACGCCAAACTGAAAACTTAAGCGCCGGGGAATTAAACCCACTTTTACAGGGAAAGATTTCTCAACAGTGGTTGAAAGCACCATAGGGAATGGCAGGTGATTTCGTCTGAATCCACAAATACACCAGTTATATTCTAGTACATTGAAAGCACTAAATGAAAGAAAAGAGGAGCTGGAAACAAGACAATATGGAACCATTTTTCCATTGACAATGCTCAGAGTTATTTTGGAGTATTTTTCCACGTTTACCTTTTTTTTTCAATTTCCCTTCTACAACCTGTTTACCCTTGTTTAAAATCGAAATACAGAAGAAATAATACTGACCTTCCAATACCAAGCTGCAACTTGTTCGATAGAGCCTTCCGGAGCTTCAGCAGTATATTGTATTCCAAAAACCGGGACAGAGAGCAACTGAGCCAAAGAATAAAGCATATCCACTGTACCTTCAATGGGATGGACCATAAATAGTGGTATTCCGCTTTTCACAGAATTCAAGCGTACTATTGTTTCTTTAGGTATAAGTTTCGAATTGTCCTGTGTATTACAAAGCAGGGGAACTTTCTCAATATTGAGAACATTTATATTCGGAATATCTTCATTTGGTTCTGCGTTGTGTACAGTCTCAATATTGTCTGCGTTAGATCCTTCTAATTCTCTAAGGTCTTTTACGGTGAGCTTTCGCATTTCGGATACGCCAATCATTAAGTCATACTCACGCTCCAAAAGATGTTTGAGTTCTACTTCTAATAGGGAATCCATACCCAGTTCTAGAAGAGATAATTCCGGATTGGTTGAAGATATGTCAGCAATGCCTGTAAAAAACAGAATTTCAAAAACATACCTATATTGCGATTTTATGTTATTGCATTAGAGGAAAGCAAAAAACAGTCTAATTCACAAATACATACTTATACTCAAGTTTTATAACAGCCTTGAAGCTGCGTCATTATCAAACTTCATGAGAGATAAGTTTCTCTATTCTGGAGGGGCAACAGAAGTAAACGTAAAAAAAAAACTTTATTTTTTTTTTGAATTTATAGCAAATGAAAAGCGTTTAATATATTTTGCTGTTGTGTTTAAATTTAAATATATGCTATTGATGTTTCATTCTGCGTTGTCATCTAAAAACAGAACTTCCTACATTTAATCTCACAATCAATCCTATTAGAAACTACATTTTATAAAAAAATTTGCGATATCACTTATGTTATACAGATCATCTAACGAGGATGTTTAAGCTAGATCAGTGTAACATATCGTATAATTTTTTACGCCGATATTTGCTCATCAAATGAATGGACAAATGAATAGATGGTAGATGCTTTTATCTAGCCTATGGCTATCTGCTGTTGGCTTGGAAAGTTCTAAAAGAAATTATTTAAAAATATTACGAGATTTGGATCAAGTTAAATTCTCAGTTTAGTACGTATTCTTGATGACAAAAACTGATACCAGCCTGCTCGATTAGCGTATTTACTCTATTGGACTCTCAAAGTCTTATTATAGCGCAGCAGTATGGGAGCATCAATCCAATTGAAAGAAAAAAATTAATTCGCCAAGTTGGCAATAAACAAGAGTAAGATTTACAACAAGATCCATCTGACTGTAATCTACATTCTGTATCAGGGATAGCGAACCATTAGTATGCGTGCCATTGATGGCACGTGGCACAATATTTTGGGCACGCCACCGATCGAAATGATCAACCGCGATTGATTCTTTAAACAAGGAATTTTCAGTGAGATTTCCGCAGTTTAAAGAATTATCAGAAACGCTCAAGTTTCTTATGTACCCTGATGGGACATCATTTTATAAATTGAACTTGTCCCAATTCGATTGGATGGAAAATGAAGAATTTGAAATGCAACTTATTAATATCTAGTCTAGTTCAATAAGGTTTCAAAAATTTATTGAAATAAGGAACAAATTATAACTGATTGAAACAGAAAGATTAGCAAGTAATGCGACGCTGGTTTAACTTAAATTATTTAGTTTATTCCCATTATATCCATTTTATAAAACCCAGGTTCTACTGACTTTGCATCGCATTATAGCTTAAGTTTAAACGCTAAATCCTTTAAAGACAATAAACAGTACTCTAAATCAAAAAGCCGTTCTTTAAATAACACTTAATTTATTTTGAAACAATAAGATCAAATTTAAGTTAATGTACAAAGTGACGCATAACAAAATTCTACTTAGCTTTTGAAAGAAGGGCGAAGGAAGAGGAGTGACATGTCGCCGCTCGGAGTCCCGCGGAGTCCTGGATCTCAAAATTGGAGGGGTTGATTCAGCCCTAAGTGTGTGTGAGAGAATGCCCCTCTAATCAGGGTGCATCTCGTTTTTATTTGGCGGCAATTTGCACCTATGTGCTAGAGCGGATTCTTTACAGTGTCTGCATAATTTTCTCTCATTGGTCTAGAGTCAGCGGATGATTACCGTCTCACGGTCAATGACATCCCCAAGCGCGGGAAATCCTAATGACACCCCCGATACCACGATATTTATGGGAACAATTTTCCCTTTCTAGGCGTGGGAACGTGTCACCCTTTTCGGTGGGGTAAGAGAGACGCATTCACCAAATTCCGTTTCTTGTAAACAGGAAGAGCAGGCAGATGTAAAAATTGCAGTTGTAACTTTAGGGACCGGCGACCTCCCATCACAAGCAATATAAAAAAAAATGCCAGTAACGAAATTTTGGAAACATTAAAATCGATTCCAGACACGTTTAACTGTTTGAAGAATCAGGCTCATGCTACTTTAACCATATTTTCATCGACCTATGCCTACGAGTCATTATTTTCAGAGATGCATAACATTAAAGACTCACTTAGAAATCATTTGGCAGATGACTCCAATTCAACATCATTCTGCTAAAAGTAACCTCTTACCCAATCCTAATATAACTTATTTGTCATCTAATCTGAAACAGCACAGCAGAAATCACACTAATGTTGTTTTATATCATTTGAATTACACATTTAGCTAAAACACATATTTGTTACTATAAAATACAAAATGTATTTTTCTGTAGTAAATGAAGAGTTTTGAGTTGTTACTATTTAGTTTTTTTAGTTATTTTCCCATTAATCACAACTCAAAATTATTTGACGGCACTTCTATGCCTCATTAAACATTTATTTAGAAATAATGGCACGTTGACTCAAACGTTCGCCACCCCTGCTCAAGATGAATGAATAAGGGGCTGAAAAATTTGAAATAGGTTCACCAATAAGAATAATTAAGAGTTGTTTTAACCAAATTGTACTGTAACCATTTTTATTTGTATGTTAGTGATTACTGATTATATATTAATAAATAATAAAATGAATCCTAACATCTGTTTGTCTTAAATGCGATCAAAAAGAACGAAAAATGCTGTCTTGCATATTTGTAAGCTTACCAAAAATTTTACCCGTTGCAGATAAAATGCTGGGTTTTGATGTTTTGGTTGAACTTGTTTCAACTGGTAGATAAGGTACGCAACTCAAAACCACAGGGTGTTTCTGTTGAAGAAATTTATCCAGTACACTGAGGCATGAGCGGATACTTTGAGAGATTGTTCCGCCAATCACGACATCTGATCCCACAGTCTCTTGCAAGACACCAACATCACCAACGGGACCCCACTGAATGGCAAGACCTTTATCAAGAGAGAAATGTTGTTGAATTCTAAAAACGGTTACAGTTAGTATTTATGAATAATTTTGAATTACTTTCCTTTAAATAACCAGTTTAACAAAAAGGAAGAAAATATTTCAGAATCCAGAGTCAACTGAAAATGATTTTTTTGTGAAGGCTTTTGAATTACTTCAAATCACATTTTCTTAAGGTCATGTAAGGTTTTTTTTTAATAAATTTTACTTTTAGCCCACACATGTTATTTCATGTTTTTAAGGAAAACTACAGCTTAAGAGAAGTCATTAGGCTAAAAATCTTCAGATTATCGATTTTGAGATTTTCTAAAATTCCCAATTCATTACCTTTCCATTGATATAACATATTTGCTATTCTATGAATTTGAAGTATGTCAACATGACTTTTAAGAAATAATCAGCTAGTCCACTTTGAACAATAAAAAAGTAAAGATCGTCCTCTTAAATCAAGAAAACACTTTCAAAGCCTCAAAAGTTTTTATATATCCATACGCAATTAAGAGTCCAGTAACTGCATCGATGATAAATCTGCTTATCTGTTTTTAGAGTTAAGTTTATATGTCTTTCATAGAATTTAATGGAAGTATTTGGGAATTATATAACTCAAATCGAACAATAATAATGTGAAGAAATCATGAGCAAAAGAAAAGAAAATTCACAATTTGTATGTGAATTTTCTCCCTTGAAGAAATAATTTATGCAATGAAGTATTTTCACTTCATGTTTATGATGTGGTTGTTCTTTTAATACTGGTAATACATCAAAATTAAAAATGCATAAAAAATAGGGATTAGAACCAGATGAATAAGCTGTAAATGACATGAAATGTCTCGATATCGAAAGTCTAATGAAGACCATATGTACATTTTCTACACAATTCAAAAAGAAATTTTAAAAAAAAGACTGAAAATAAAGGAAGGAGATAATATTTAAAAAAAGAAAAAAATAGGTCAGGATTTTGATGAAGTAAGATTGCATACAAAAATTACAAATTACTAAAAATTATGTTTTTTGAATTGTGTTTAAAAACTAAAACTTTTCTTAATTTACTCTACACACTTGAAGTTTACATTTTATATTCCTTATTTATAATTGTGCATACTGAAGTGAGATTTTTGAAATACACTGATGGCCACCGTAAATGCAACCCCAAGAAAGACAAGAGATAGCACAACAAAATTTATTTTGTAGATGACATGTTGCCAAGTACCGAATGATTAAATTTATAGACTACTGCGAAGTGTGGTTCCTGCCAGAATCAGTAGCCAGAGTAGACGCCATTGTTGGAGATCACCGCTGCCACACGCCTCGGGATTGATTCAAAGAGACTTTGGATGTGTTATTGGAGTAGAGCAGACCTATAGCAGCTTTCACACGTTGCCAAAGTTGATCTGGTATGGCAGCTGGGGGTGTAATCTGGGTCAATCGTTGAGCAACCATAGACCACATGTTTTCTATCGGCGAAAGATCTGGAGAGCGAGCCGGACAGGGAAGCAATTCAATCTGGTGATTGACGAAGAACTTTTGTTCAATGCGTGCCACGTGTGGTCACGCATTATACTGTTGAAATATGGTTGTGGCCAAGCCCTGAATGTAAGGAAGGACAACTGGCTCCAACACCTCAGAGATGTAGCGCTGGCTGTTTAAAGTACCGTCAATGCATACTAGAGGAGTATGAGAGTGATATCCAATACCACCCCATACCGTAATACCCGGTGCAGGACCGGTGTGGCGGTGCATAACGCAGCTGTTCACCATCCTCTCTCCACGATGTCTCCAGATTCTAATTAGACCATCGTGGTGTTGCAGACAGATGCGTGACTCTTCAGTAAAGATAACTTCATTGCATTCTGCGCCCCACATCCTTCTTTAATCGCACCATTGGCGGTGGAAACGTCTGTGGTTCTGCGTCAAGGGTAGACCAAGCGATGGACGTCTTGAGGACAAACCACTCTGCTGTAAACGGCGTCGAATAGTACGCGCAGACATTGAATGATGCGTTACAGTTTCAATAGTCTGTGCTACGGTGCGTGATGTGGCTGAGCGATCCATCACTGTCATGCGCATAATTTACCTGTCCTCACGTGAAATGGCACACTGAGGGGGATGCGATCCACCATGTCGGTCCGTCGTACACTCCTTCATCCAATGGTCACATATCCGCATTACAGTTGTTTGGTTTCGTCCAACACGACTACCGATTTTCCTGAAAGTTAATCCACAATCTCGTTAGGCCACTATCCTTCCTCTGTCAAACTCGGACACTTGATCAAAAGCTGATCGTTGTTTTTTACAAGGTATTACTGATCGTTTTTTGAAAAAACCACAAGAAAAACACAATTGTCGAACTTGAAATAGTCGAAATCCTCAATTCTTAAATAGCGCTTTGAAGTGGCGCCACAGGCACGCGTGATGTGTGTCTGCGCTGAAATTCTAATCATTTGCATGTCTCACCTCTGCTAATGCATGTTGTAAATTTCATGTTATTTGCATGCTTTCTTTAGTGTGTTGCCTTTACGGTGGCCAGCAGTGTATTACAGAAACATTTAGCTAAAGAACAATTGTGACAAAAAAATGACAATTTTTAATAAATACAGTTTGCTTTTGTAAAAACTGAACAACATATTTCATAACTCTCACTTCAGTTTAAATATGAATTTTTTTATTGTACAGACAAGTTTTTAAAGGTTAAGTATTCAAACATTTCTCATTGAAAAGTACGTAACGATAGCTCAAATCCACCCTTTGCCCAATGC
The DNA here is from genome assembly GCA_019973935.1 of Trichonephila clavipes. Taxonomy (NCBI): domain Eukaryota; kingdom Metazoa; phylum Arthropoda; class Arachnida; order Araneae; family Nephilidae; genus Trichonephila; species Trichonephila clavipes. The sequence goes on along the minus strand of BMAU01018150.1, from coordinate 239,998 downwards.
TCTTTGTTGTTGCACGCGAAGCTAGTTGTATACATACAAATACATAAATGCCATTCTTATAAACTTAAAAACAGTTTTATTTTGGAAGTTTTGGAAATCATTTGTCCGCTTAGAGAAACGTTTGTATTTTGAAACTTTGAGGAACTGTGTATGCATGTGAACATATAAAGGGTGTTTTTTAGAGGTATAGAACTTTAAATTGCAATAAAACAACGATGTATTATTCGATTGACATGAATTTATTTTATTCGAAAGATAATCTAGTGGCATTACATTTTAAATATGATTTCCGGCATAGGACTGCCACGGCTGGCTTGGATGTAGTCCAATCTAGACGTCCAATTTTCGATGACTTTTTCCAACATTTGTGGCCGTATATCGGCAATAACACGGCGACATATGTTATCCGCATAGACCATATGTTATCCGCATAACATATGTTATCCGCATAGACCAATGACTTTACATAGCCCCACAAAAAATAGTCTTGCGGTCACTGATAACGTTGGATAACGATCATTAATAGCCACAGCATTGTTAACACTTGGCAATAACATCAATCTGACAATTTTTCGATTAAATTCTACGAAAAAAGATATGAAAATAAACAATAGGCACCGTCTTCAGTAGAGTGTTTCTACACGTAGAAAGATCTCTTTACACGTTCGGAACTATTTCGGTCTATTTACCGTAATTCGGAGAAAAATATTTACAGAATTCGTGGCAATAAGAATAAAGTTCTTCCTTTCATTGTTTAGTACCGGCATGAAGAATCAAAATATATTCTACGATTGCGTTCTCATGAACATTGGAACTTTTTTTCCTTATAAATATACATTACACACATACTTATGTATAGAATATTATATTTACCTGGTAAGCCCTCCCGAATCCTTTGCTCACATATCCTCTCCATCACTGAATTAGCATAGCCATAATTGCTCTGTCCAGCATTGCCACGTCCACAACTGATCGAAGAGAAGCAAACAAACCATTGAAGATAAGGACAGAGATTTCGTGAAAGGGCGTCTAAATTCATAGTGGATGACACTTTTGATGCACACACCTCTTTAAAAATTCTGACCGTCTGATTCTCCATGAAAGCATCCCTCAAGACCTTGAAAATAAAAAGGGAGGGAAATGGCACAGCAAGTTTGTTGTAGCTGAACAAAAATGATACCATTATATACAATACTAGAGACGTGCTGAAAGTAAATTTCGTCCTTTCTTTCGAAAGGCAAAACAAAAAAACCAGGTAAAACAATCACCATATTCGATGCTATTTAAATGATGGAATAAGCATCAGCGTTGGAATAAGGACGAATGCGCATTTTTTTCTCAAGTTTTAAAGCATTCAGGTGAACTGAAATTTTACATATATGATTATTTTGAGTGACAATACGATACTTTAATAATAATTTTTAAAAAAATAATCGAGCTTCGAGAATAATTTTAGAAAGTTTCGGCTAAATTTGAGATCATCCATTAGAAACGCGAATAATAATGTGTCATAGAGATTAAATTTCTTTTTAGAAATGAATAAATTATGTCACATAAATTACTCAAATAACCGACTACTTCGAATCAAAGCAATGCACCTTAACAGAATAAGATATTGTTGTTGGTACTTACGAGAGCTAAGTTAAATATACCCCCAACAGGTTTGATGGCGGCTGCCTTCTGCAATAACCGTTCGGCATCATTCAGATTCACTGCATTTTCGGAGCAGACAACTATATTCCTGCCTTCTTTTTCCCATCGTTTTATGCATAGTCTCTGATATCCAGTGGTGATTCCAGAACGCGAAGTCAATATGATGTGCTTGGCCCCTCTTTCCACCATCCATTGACATAGTTCAAGTCCAAAACCGCCAAGGCCGCCTATGATGATATAGGAGTTCTGGGAGTTGAATGAAGTGCGAGGAATGGCGAGCATGCGAACGGGCTTAGGTGTAGCCTTTATTTGTGGCTCTTCACTTCGAATCTGGAAGGAATTGTTGTTATTGTTTATTTCTGTAACATATTTCTAAGTCACTGCAACTGATATAAAGTTTTAAGAACGGGTTATAGAAATGGATGTTTTTTTGGATTCAAGTGTTAATGACTTCATATCAGAGTGTAGACCTGATCCCTTTTCATCGTTATTTTGATTTCAAAGGGATGCCACTAGAGACAGGTTAAGGTAGTTGAAGGCCCCTGGTGGAAAAAGGTTTTGAAGCACATGGGTTCAGGAATTGAAAAACTAAAATAGTGATAACAGTCGCTTACTTTAAATTCTCAAAATAAAACGAAAGTGTTGCTAAGAATTAAAGAAAAATTTTAACTGAATATAAAGCAAGTAATAACCTTATTGAAGAGTTAACAGTTTTGCTATACCTCTTGATTTCTCTTTGGCATATTTATCATTTATTTTTACCAATTCTATTTTATCCATAATATTTTGATCTAAACATAATATGGCCATATGATTCAATTTGTCTTTTCTCCAATAGTACTTCTTAAAAAAATTTTAATACGTGTTAAAACTGAAAAAATCTTTTACCCGAATCAATCCATATCGGTATTTTTAAAAATAGTTTTGAAGTATTTCTACCTTAAGATTTATCATACTACTCGATAAATTTCTAGTGAGAGCTTTCATTGTATCTTTGTTTTCCTTTCATTTCTTTTTCCCCTTCATATCATCAAAACTAAAACAGTCAATATCATGTTTATAAGTTTCCCTTCATTTTTGTATAGCTTTCTTTTTAATTTCAGGGTATGATATCTCATCAAAAATACAATAAATTGTTCTATGACTAAATATCAGCTCTTTGGGATAGTATTGCTATTGCCTTAACGCATACGACATAGAATGAATTCATTGTGAAATTTTCCCTTCTTTCAAAAATTCATAACCGACTTCTTTACTTTCAGAGAAAATATATTTACTGTTGTGCTGTTTGGGAGCATATATAGTTTCCTCTTCAAACGAGAGCCCTGATAAATCAGTTGTTTCTTGTTCTATTTTTCCAAATTCCTTTCTGAAATTTTAAATAAATATGATTTTCTAGAGTTTAGTAAGGTAGACCCTCTTTTAATAATAATAATAATAATATATATATATATATAATTACATTCAACTTATTGCAATGATTTGTTAGTAGCATTTATTCTCTGGAGTATAGTATTCCCAGTTATGGTCATTAGGAAAGTTTCATATTTTTCCATCTGTTTCGAAAGAGTAGCCTCCATTATTGTGGTCTTTCTTTCCTCATTCGTAGCACGGATTTAAGTCAGGACCTCTTTTATCAATCTTTGCCTTCTTATTAAGGCCTAAATTCAACTAACTTGTAATATAGTTTGCTTTGAACTACAAATATCTTTTGTCACGTAACTTCGCTATATTTGATTTGTAAAATTCACTTATAGAAATAGAAATCGCATCAGAAATGAAGATTTGTGCTATATCGACGAAAATTGTTAAGCGTGTTCATGCATCTGAAATATGACTTTGATTCAAATTTCTTGTTAGGGGTATAAGTGTGGAATTAGGTGCATCACGTGGAGAATGTGTGTGAATCAAGAGTACTTTAAATATGCAGTATAAAGTTCGTGGTAGTTATTTATCCTTGTGATTTAAACAAGTGAGCTGTTGTTATTCCAAAATGACTTTTAGACGATGAAGAAGCCATTATCAACAGCTTGCTGTGTTTGAACGAGGTACTCGTAGTATAATACAGCTAAAAAAGAGGAATATTTATCCAGCGATAGACGAAATACAGAAATATATCCACTATATACATGATTTTGACAGCATTGGTCCCGGGCAGGCACTACCGCAAGACAACTACGTTTCAATCACGCAAGGTATACCTCTGACAGAGAAGACCGCAGTATTCACCACATGGCTGGAGAACGAAGTGCATCTACAGCAGAAAGTAGAGTTTTTCCAGCACCAGAGGGACACATTTAACTGTAATAAATCAATCATTTGAGAAATAGCTTCCAATTCGATGGCCTGTAGCGTTCATACCATTAGCTCTAAATCATTGACATCTGTGACTTCCGTGATGTCATGATGGAGTTCATTGGAGAATGTAGTGGCCATGTGTGTGTGTTGCGTTCTCCGATGAAAGTTGTTTCTGTTTTGGTGTCAGTGATGCACTGCTGTAACGGAGAATTTTAGGGGCCCGTTGCAAAATTAGGCTTCGGGCCTCGAGCCATACTGTCAAGCTATGAGGGCCTAGAATCATGGCCAAATCCCGTGATACGATGGTTGTGGGGTATACGTTACGCCACTGCAGTGATGACTATATATTGATTAGAAGAAGGCCAGGTCAGTGCCTGCAAACAATCATTCTGCCTCCCAGATACACTGGGCCTTCACCTACAGTTATGGTGTGGCGCGAGCAACTTACTTTGATTATATGAGCACACTCAAGGTTAATTCACACACCATGACTGCACACTTTTATGTCCGTCAGGTCATTCAAACTGTTGCACTGAGATTTATAAACATCATTCAAGGGGTATTTTCCTATGGTATATATAACGGTGACTCAATATGTGATTCAATATGTTCTATAGGGTATCAATGTGTGACGTTGACCGGCTCGATCTCTTACCTTTCTCAAATCGAGCACGAAGGGAACATCATTGGATGGTAATGATAGATTCATGCACAACCAGAATTAAACATCCTTATATTCACCGACCAACAGGAACAAGTTTGCAATTCCATCCCACAAACTGATATCCAGGATTTGCACGATAAATGAGATGCACGTTTACGTGCTTAAATTTAAAATTGTGGCGGTTGCAACGACTTTGAATGTATCATCATTTCACATTTGAAATGGATCTCCTCACGCTTACATTAGCCTGCGATCTCTTCATTAATATATGTATATATTACCTATACATATATTATTGCCGAAGTTTCATTCAGTAGACAGTCGAAGTTTCATTTAGTGTTGGGATTTTATTTCCATCAGTGTAAAATGCACCCGAGAGTAATTAAGCACGGCTGTGAACTAAAAACGAATTTGCTTGACTTGAACAGTATTTCATTTGTTCGAAGTAATGTTTGGTCAAAAGAAAAAATAAAGACTTGCGAAAATTTGTACAGATTGCAATAATTCAGATATACAGGGGGATAGATGGCTATGGCTGCTACATGATTTAAATACGGGAAAATCATCGGGGTTTGCAATATCAGTTCATGATCTTTTTGTTGCACGTTGAATTTATAAATGGAATCCTTCAAGTTTGGGGGGCGTGCTGCCAATAAGGGCACCCGCTTGATCCATATCTGGATACCACATTTCTCTTTGTTATTGAATATTATATTTTTAAAGCTAAATATTTTATTTGAATAATCCGATGTACATCAATTTCCATATTGACTCCCCATAGCAACATTGGATGCAACAAAAAATTACCATAATAATTCCATCGCGAAATTCTTTCATTACATATTGACGCTCAAAATATTTAATAATACATAATACACCCTTAAATAAATGTTTTTTTTATCTGAGAATGTCTTTTACGTACAACGAAAGAAGCAAATAATCATTTAATCCCCCATCACAACAACCATCAAATGTAAGTAATAAACAATTACATAAATGAAGAAAAACATTTTATTATCTTTGTATAAAAGTTAACAATAAGAAAAGGATGCAATGTTATTAATTAGATTGAAAACATTTCTTATTTCATGTAAAAAAATGTTTCGTTTAATGCTTTCCATATTTGCTACTGGTACGACCTTCGAAAAATCTGAACTAATTCAGCATACAAAAACCTTTATCCATGATAACCCACTAAAAATTCCAACGAAAGTCTTGTTGCCAGGGTTATTGCTGTTGCTAGTGAAACACATTAAGTTCAAACTATTTTCACCAATCGTCCATTCATTGTAGAGGTCACTGTTTGGGGTAATTTTTGCAACTTTTACTAAAATCATCTTTTTGAATAAAGTTATGCTCTTTAATTCGTATTTCTGTTAAAGAATTTTTTTAAAAAATTTCATCTCTATCCTTTATGTGAGTGTGTTTCAGCCGATTTAAGACTAGGATTTGTTGATGAAAAAATATTGGCTTCAGTGATATCTGTCATTTCTTGACGTTTGTAATACGAGTTTTGAATCATTCTGCATTTATAATTTACTCTTCAATGTCAAAACATTTATGGTTTTCTTTCTAAAATTCCTATAATGTTAATATTATAAATTTATTTCATTTACATACCTATATTGGCTTACAAATGTTTTATTTAGCATTTTTCATACAAAATGAAAATAATTGCATACGTTTTAGCTAAAGTAGAGACTAAAAGCATGAATATGAAAAGGCATTAAAAGTTTTCAAATATTACTAATACTCCTTTTTTATTTATGTATATATTGTTTCACTATAAAAAGAATAGCAGAATCGAATTTTTAAAAAGCTACAAAGATAAAGATATGGCAGGGCGTGCCAATTTACAAACTATCTTAAAAATTTAAATTTTGAAAATGTTTCTTAAGAATACCAAATTTTTAACACACGAAGTCAAAAACAATTTTTAATATTATCTTTCTTCGATAAAAAAATGTCAACTCGATAAGTTTCTCACAAGCAAGATTTTTTTTTTCTCAAAACTAACTTGGCGATTTTTTTAGATGCGATTACCACTTATGCAGAAAAGAAACGGGGTATGTAAAATATATTAAATAGATAAAAGGAATTTATTTTGATTTTTTATTACCGGTATATTTTTCTTTATTTACGTCGGACTCTGAGGCAACACGAGGACCATTGGAGATGGACGTAATCTTGAACCATATTTAAATGCCAAGGATGACAACTGAGCTGGCATCCCAACTCAAAAATATAATTAATTGAAGAAAAAGTAAGCGGTAGGCCCAGTGTGGTCGAGCGGTAGCGTATCGCGCTTCCAGACCACAGGTTCGAGATCTATTCCCGGACTGAGCAAGGTCGACTCAGCCCTTCATCCTACTGCTAATGAACATCTTTTAATGGTCACGTATATTGGGATGGGTACAGTAGGCCCTGGCCCTCATAGGCTGTTGCACCACTGAGTTTGAGTTTGCTGAGTTAAAAAGTAAGGGTTGTTGTGCTCATTGTAAAAAGGTTGCGTCAATTAAAAAACAACCAAGAATAGAATTAGAATCCAGTGTTCCGTTAGAAAACGGAGTCTAGTTTTCTCCTACATTAAGGTTTTAGAACACCTGAAATGGTGGATTATCTATAATCTAGATAATTTGTGTGTGTTCCTCTTTAATTCTGAGAGATAATTAAACTCTTTCATTTTATTATAGTTTAAACAAGAGAATGTCTACCCACCGCAAAACAAATTGTTTGATTTTTAAGTGCGATTTATAACTTGAGATCAGTTTACTCTTGTGTTAATGACTTTTAATAACTATAACTAATGAAACGAGATCAGGTTCAAAAGTACAAGAGATGAGATCTCAATATTTGAAGGCCCCAGTGGTTTGCTGTAAGTTT